>JACXGM010005951.1:21722-34078 GCA_016801145.1 Umbra pygmaea
TGATGAGCTGTGTTGCTTTTATGCCAAACATAACATTTTGCATTGTTGCCAAAAAGTTCGATTTTGGTTTCATCTGACCAGAGCACCTTCTTCCACATGTTTGGTGTGTCTCCCAGGTGGCTTGTGGCAAACTTTAAACAACACTTTTTATGGATATCTTTCAGAAATGGCTTTCTTCTTGCCACTCTTCCATAAAGGCCAGATTTGTGCAGTATACGACTGAATGTTGTCCTATGGACAGACTCGCCCACCTCAGCTGTAGATCTCTGTAGTTCATCCAGAGTGATCATGGGCCTCTTGGCTGCATCTCTGATCAGTCTTCTCCTTATATGAGCTGAAAGTTTAGAGGGACGGCCGGGTCTTGGTAGATTTACAGTGGTCTGATACTCCTTCCATTTCAATATTATCACTTGCACAGTGCTCCTTGGGATGGTTAAAGCTTGGGATATCTTTCTGTATCCAAATCCGGCTTTGAACTTCTCCGCAACAGTATCTCTGACCTGCCTGGTGTGTTCCTTGTTCTTCATGATGCTCTCTGTGCTTTCAACGAACCTCTGAGACTATCACAGAGCAGGTGCATTTATACGGAGACTTGATTACACACAGGTGGATTCTATTTATCATCATTAGTCACTTAGGTCAACATTGGATCATTCAGAGATCCTCACTGACCTGCTGGAGAGTGTTTGCTGCACTGAAAGTAAAGGGGCTGTTTGCTCGCCCAATTTGTCAGTTTTTTATTTGTTAAAAAACGTTTGAAATATCCAATAAATTTCGTTCCACTTCATGATTGTGTCCTACTTGTTGTTGCTTCTTCACAAAAAATTACCGTTTTATAGCTTCATGTTTAAAGCCTGAAATGGGGCAAAAGGTTGAAATGTTCAAGGGGGCCGAATACTTTCGCAAGGCACTGTATGTTTTTGGTGTATTTAATGTGTGTACGTTGTGTTGTGGTGTGATGTATGTCTGTCAGTCTAAGCCCATGACCGGTAAGCACTGATAAGCTAGTGAAGGGCACAAACCCAAGGACAGACAGACATTTCGGGACTGTGTGTGTGTGATTGTGTGCACGTGTACGTGTGCAAGTGTGTGAGTAAGGGAGAGAGAGAGCGGATGGTTAGATGGGAGGTTAATTGTGGTAAGCTGTTTGGAAAATAAGACTTGTTTGAAGTAATGCCCTCTTGAGCATGGTGAACGTCCCTGACTGTCTCTTGGGGAGAGGTAGGGGTTGCCTGGTGAGCGAGGCAGCAAGGCACAAATAATTGGCTGTGTCAGTGGAAAATCACACACTATCAGTAGGTGACAGCAGAGAGAGCAGCACTTTAAAGTGGCCCATGTGTGTTTTTAATCCGGTGAATTCCTAACAGTCGAGATGAGTGGCAATCAGCAGGATGTTAGTCACTACAATGACCAGGCCTTGTTAGACCCCCATTCCAATCACTCCAACATTCTATCAGTCTGATACATACATTTAAAATCTGGTGTTAGGAAAATTATAATTTGGTTGTGTTGAATGAACTAATTTATCTTTCAGTGAGCAGCTTCCAAAAACAGTGGAACATTTGTGACATGTAATTTTAAAATAAAAAAGCTGTTTAGATGGAACAATTGCTTTCTACACCATGCGGAAAGTGCATATGTTGTCATTTGAACAGGAATTTTGATGAGGGAGTATGCATACCTTGGATGTAATGAGTGGTTATTTGAGTAACTGTTGCCTTTCTATCAGCTTGAACCAGTCTGGCCATTCTTCTCTAACCTCTGCCTTCAATAAGACATTTTTCCCAAGTGAACTGCCGCTCACTGGATATTTTCTCTTTTTCAGACCATTCTCTGTAAACCCTAGAGATGGTTGTTCCAACCAATCGCAGTAAATCAGCACTTTCTGAAATATTCAAACCAGCCTGTCTGGCACCAACAACTATGCCACGTTCAAAGTCACTTACATCAACTTTCTTCCCCATTCTGATGATTGGTTTGAAATTCAGCAGATTGTCTTGACCTTCATGCCTAAATGCATTAACTTGCTGTCTCTTGATTGGCTAATTAAATATCTGCGTTAATGAGCAGATGCCTTATTAATGAGCAGAGGCCTTATTGCTATTATTAAACCAGTTACCAATGTAATATGAAAAAATTGTGATAGCATACCTGTTGTAAATGGGTCGATACCACAACTTTCCACATTCAAGGTTTGAACAACCTGTTTTATATTTCAATTTTTATCTATGTTTGTGTACTCATTACCTGATTAATTTGTTTATATTTTTTATATTAATTTAGTTATTTGAGATACTTTTTATGGTAATAGATTATATACTTATTATTCATTTTTCCCTCCTTTGAAAACAATGTCATAGAAGACCATTACACAGTTCCTTAGATTTATATTTAGCTTTGTAAAAGGGATGCCAATGATGTTGAAAGTATAATTAGTACAACATGAAATATTTCTTGCCTTATTTATTAGTGTAAAAAATGTATTATCTGTGCTGTTTATTTCATACAGCCTGTTTTGCTCAACAAAGTAAAAATATTTCAGTTTAAGTTTGACTCGAACTGATTCACTACACTTTTAATATTAACTTGTTAAACCAGCACACACAGTAGCTCCATGACTCAGCGATGTACGTAAGTGAGAATGCTGGTCTCACCGTCAGCACTAAGTGTGAAAACACACGTTCACACTTAATAGGAAATATACTGCAGAGGAAGGTAAACTTAGCTCACTAAGAATACTATACATTGGTCAAATCTGTGAATATTGTCTCACCATGATTATCCTGACTCATTTTTCAGTACATAATCAGAACTCTACCTAAAACTAAATATTATATTTATTATATGCTGTTTATCCATGCATTATCTGAATGTACAGTATCTCCCTGTCTTTCTCTGCACTCATCGAACCACTTCTGGTCAATCCCTCTTCTCCTCTTCTTGATGAGAACATACTGTACTGTATGTTCCCTATTCCCATGCAGAGCTTTTAGTATTTCTGGTAACTCAGATACTTACAGTGCTTCCAGAAAGTATACACAGCACTTCACTTTTCCACATTTTGTTATGTTATACCTTTATTCCAAAATGGATTCAATTCATTATTTACCAAAAAATTCTACAAACAATACGCCATAATGACAATGTGAAAGAAGTGTGTTTATAATCTTAGCAAATGTATTAAAAATAAATAATGAAAAAAGCACATATATTATACATAAGTATTCACAGCCTCTGCTCTCAACTTTGTTGAAGCACTTTTGACAGCAATTACAGCCTCAAGTATTTTTGAGTATGATGCTACAAGCTTGGTACACCTATATTTGGGCAGTTTCTTATCAGATTGGATTGGGAGCGTTGGTGCGCAGCCATTTTCAGATCTCTCCAGAGATGTTCAATCGGGTTCAAGTCTGGGCTCTAGCTAGGCCACTCAAGGACATTGACAGAGTTCTCCTTTGTTATCTTGGCTGTGTGCTTAGAGTCGTTGTCCTATTGGAAGATGAACCTTCACCCCAGTCTGAGGTCCAGAGAGCTCTGGAGTAGGTTTTCAGCAAGGATGTCTCTGTACATTTCTGCATTCATCTTTCCATCAATCCTGACTAGTCTCCCAGTTCCTGCCACTGAAAAACATGTCCACAGCATGATGCTGCCACCACCATGCTTCACTCTAGGTGCCTGGTTCGGAACCCGATTCTACATCTCTGGAGAGATCTGAAAATGGCTGTGCACTGACGCTCCTCATCCAACCTAATGGAGCTTGGGAGGTTTGGCAAAGAAGAATAGGAGAAACTGTCCAAAAATAGGTGTGCCAAGCTTTTAATATCATACTTAAAAAGACTTGAGGCTGAAAAATGTGAAGCGCTGTTAATACTTACCAGATGCACTGTATTTACTAATGTTAGCAATGGCCATTTGTGTCATATCAAATTATATGTTTCCAACACATTCGAAAACAAGAGAATATGAATTTTGTGTTAAGTAATAGGCTTTCCCTTTTATCATGTCTCTACAAAAAAGCCCAGGATTCTTAGCGAACATAGTGCCCCCACCCCTAGCAAGTAACGTCTGTCTCAAAATGGTGCCAACCGCTACAAACATTTTAAAATGAGTATTGTGTTTTAAACCCAAAGCTTTATCATGACACATTGGCAGTATGTGCCATGCTCTTTCACTCTGTTGCCTAACAATTACATCCCAAGCAGCCTAATGCTGACTGGTTTGTAATAAGGAGAAAGACACAGCATATATACATGTACATGTACATGAAGGAAGACAGCTATAGATAGCTCCAGTAGCTACAGATTGAACAATATTCTCTCAATGATCTGGTTGTTTTGCTGGTTCCTTCAGCGGCTTGCTGTTCGTTCAGATTACGAGGCTGAAAACGACATCCAATACATCTTTTAAAAAATAATGTTGTGTTGATAATGTCCTACGGAGTTTGAACCGCAGCGTTTAAAAACTAGTCTGGAGTCATAGAAATTGAGTAGCTACTTAACACAGAAACACAAAAGACGAAGGCTCCAGCAGAATATGTAGTATTATACGCAACAGACAAACGAAGCGACCGGCCAATTGGACCAATCAACGTAGACCTATGAAAGGAGAAAAGGGAAAGACCCTGCTCTGGAGTAGGAGCTAAAAAGGTTATAGGAACGGCGGTGCGAGGAACTAAATAATCCTGCAATTTCTTCTATCGGAACACAAGACAAAAAGGGTTATAGGAACGTTATGTTCTAGGAACTGCAAAAATCCCTGCGGTCGGAAAGCGGCTAAAGTTCTCTTGAACATGTTCTTGAAATGCTTCACCCTTTTTTCTCCAAATGTACCTTCTTGGGGTATCTTAGGTTGGGGCCAAACTTTTAAATTTACATCTCATCAGTTCAATTATTCTGGCTTGTCAAGGTTTCTTTTCCATAATTTATTGGTGAGTTATGTTATGAGATTTTAGAGAAGGCTTCCTTGTGACAAAGGGCCGTTGCAGTGAACTGTGGGTTGTTGTGCAGATCGGACAAGTCTTCAGGCAAGTTTTTGACTTGAACTGTTAGATTTAACTTCCAAATCTTGAAAATGGTGCTTACATTTGAATTTGGCAGCTGGATACCATGAAATTGATTTTATAGACTTCTCCTGTTTTGTGCAAGTCAACTATCTTAATTTTCTAGTTCTCAGACATCTGCTTTGAGGAGCCCATGGTTGTTGAATCTAAGCAGAACAACCATCACCATCTGAAAATGTTGAAGTTAGGGAGTTACTTTTGAGTAATAGTTAAACACTGGATTGAACTTAACCTGACCACTTTGCACATTTGCACATCAGTCAATCTTTCTGAGCCTTAGTAATCATGTTTTTAAGAAGAAATGAGTAATGGCCCAAAAGGGTGCTCAAAATGTGCACATGTCATGTTGACTTTATGTTTATTATTGAATATATACTGAATGCAAATGAATTATAATCTTGAATTATATATTGCAGATAGGTGTCCTGTTTCATTTTGTACCATATAGAGGTCAGGTTGACTTCCTTTCACAGAAAGAACATGTTTTTATTTCCTGACACTCTGGACAGATTAGGTTTAGGTTTAATCTAATTTTAACCCTAAGCATAACCCTGCCTGCAGTTGCAATTGTCTCAGTATGGCTGAGTATAGAGCCTACAGCCAGAGTTAATTCAATTGTCTCAGTATGGCTGAGTATAGAGCCTACAGCCAGAGTTAAATCAATTGTCTCAGTATGGCTCTGTATAGAGCCTACAGCCAGAGTTAAATCAATTGTCTCAGTATGGCTGAGTATAGAGCCTACAGCCAGAGTTAAATCAATTGTCTCAGTATGGCGGAGTATAGAGCCTACAGCCAGAGTTAAATCAATTGTCTCAGTATGGCGGAGTATAGAGCCTACAGCCAGAGTTAAATCCTCCAAACAGTGTGGCAGCCCTAACTCACCAACCACAGCTGCATTCCCTGATAACACAGCACCACATAAAATAAAATAGCTGTGTGCACAGTAAAACCTGCAGAGTACATTTGGTCCCACTCTATTTTGAGTGACTGATTTACTCCGCTCAGTGTAAAATATATGTGAGGGCCTTGTCGTTTTAACTCTCAGTCGAGTAAATCATTTACTCAAAATAGAGTGGGACCAAATGTTATCCAGTCTGAGTAAAATTTACTATGCAGGTTTTACTGTGTGTATGTTATTTATACTAGTTGTATTTATACTACTGCTACTACTATTCCTGTGAGGACCAAAAATCCCAACAAGGATAGAAAAACAAGGACATCTCGTCCGAATTTAGAAAAAGGCTGTAAGAACATGGGTTAGGTTTAGGGTAAAAGTTACAGTTGGGATGAGGGTTAGGGGTGAGGACTGTGAGCTCACAATTATAAAAGATATGAATTTTCAATGGTCCAATATTATAGAACATTGCTGTGTGCCCGTATGTGCATTTTAGACTATATGATAAGACCTTTACGGTTAGGAGTTAGCGAGAATAGGATTTTGAATTGGAAATTTGTTTTGAGTCCATAGAAGACTAATAAAGCAGAAATGTGTGTGTGAGAGAGTAGAAACTGAATGTGTTAAAGGAGAGTGTTTTTATATACATGTATTTAATTGCATGGAGGGTGAATAATGAGAGGAGAGAGACGGTGTTGTGACATAGGAGGGTTAATGAAGATCTAAATATGCTTTAGAAAGTTAGTAAGGTAGTTCCATACAGAAGCTTGTGTATGTTTGACAGAGAGATGAAAGGCCTGTTAGGAGATTAAAAGATACACTGATAGCCAACGCTGAGGGCCAGCAGAACAGGGAGAGGCAGAGGTGAAGTGTAAGAAAGTGAATGAGGCTTTCACAACAACTTGCTGTACACTGCCAGCATAAAATATTTTTATTATAATAGTCCAAATTTTGAATTTGGTCCCATATTCCTACACAATGATTACATCAAATTTGTGAACCATCTATACTATGTAATGGGGAGACACAAGAAACGGACATAGAGGACGTGTTCAAGGCCCTAGAGAGCATTTTATTAACAAAATGAGAACTATGAGGGGAGGAGGTGAGGAAGAAATCAAACAAACCACTGTGAGGTGGAGATGGCATCTTCTCTGGAGCGACTTCCAGGTGGTGGATTAGAAAGTATGGCTTCAGGTTGTGGTCTATTTGGCGGCCTCTTCACCCTCCACCCTCCCTCCACCCTATTTCCTCTCTGGTCCCTGCCTGTTCTCCTGGAGCCTCTTTATGTCTTGCCTGATGGGGCTAAGATGGAAGGCAGGTGTGCAGGGCCGAGGCTGGACCTGCTGGCTGGCCCTGGAAGCTTCCAGAACCTGCCAGCCTTTTTCCTTGGGGGCGTTAGTGCAACACTGATATAGTGGGCAGGGGTGCGGTCCTCATCACAACTATTAGAATAGTGAATGTATTGATTCCATTTGAAGACATTTGTTAACTTAATAAGAAAAGAACATGTTTCTAAACACATGTACATTTCTGTTGATGCCACTGTGATTACAGGACATTTTGGATGTCTTTCTTACCTGTCAGGATCTGACTGTTAGAACTTTCTTTTAACAGTTATATAGTCTCATATTTTGAACAGCTTAAATAACCCAGCAGCTATTTGTGAACATTCCAAAAATAAGTCAGACGGTATCCTACATCCTAAATTTGTCACACAAGGAATATCAATACTGTATATTTGGTTTCGGAAGGTTTGATCAAACAGCTACAGGTTTTATTTTTCATCTGCTTTTCAGAGATATGACATCGAGTTGAACACTATATCATATGGAATACAATATTTGTCTAAAATGAAGAAAGGTCTGAGATTACTTTAAAAATTACATGTATTAAATGCCATGGTGTCTATAGTTCTAAATATAATTCATATTCGTGTGACTCTTTTTTTCCCGTTGAATGTAACGTTTCTGCTGACTGACATTTTAAATGAAAAAATGTCAGCTTGCTGCTACTGCTAACAGTAAGACAGAGTGACTGCTCCATATCAATTATTAATGTTGGCAAAAAACATCTGATCACAAAAAACCTGCCCTCTAGAACATTTCAAACGTTTGACCTGTACAAAATGTAACATCTGTGACATTACAAGATTGCCATGGAGTAAGTTTACAGTAAGTTCTTCTTAAATCTGCATACACTGTGCTGAGTGATATTTGCCATGTTATGCGACGCAAAACTACACATTTGCAACGTTTTTCATTAGAAGCAACTTAAACTGCTTACAGATTACCATGACATGGGCTTTACATACGGTTACATGGTCTATCACTTGAGACTTATTGGAAGAACACTACAACACACACTGTTAAAAAGCCACTCACACATTGTGCCAGATGACAGACTGGCTCTAGTCCAGGTTTGCAGTGCTCCATCGAGGCTGTATCAGGGCAGGACCTGATTGGTTTCTGTCCATGACTTAATGCCTGCAGTGCTGCTGCTGGTCACGCACGCACGCACGCACGCACCCACCCACACACACACACACACACACACACACACACACACACACACACACACACACACACACACACACACACACATACACAGTACTGTACAGAGCCAATATAACACGAAACAGCATATTTACCTTACATGATATTTCACATCAAGTACCGGGAAGAAACATAAACAACCACAATCTACACATGTTTTTAGAGCATCGTAGAGTCAAAACTTTCATAGGAAGCGCATGTTGTCAACACATTCTGTTATAATATTCCCCAACTCTGTTTACTTTAGATATATATTTTTTAAATGTCCATTGTTATGTATATTTGTAGTTGACTGAATATTATAATGTTTAATTAATTTGACCTTCACAAGGTTGATGGCACATTTGTTTGTCCACTGACTTTGTGATTGTAATGGAGCTCTGGGTGTAAATGGGTAAGTAGAACATCCTGACCTGCTTTCTCTTTGTCATACTCTTTGTGTGTGTTTGTCGGTCATTGGCGATGGTCAAAAATATTGACTGGGTTTTGCCATTATTCGAACACACACACACTTCTTATCTCGGATATACATTGCCCTACAGAATTAGTGGGACCGTTGGTAGAGAAGAACAGAAAATGCTATGAATATTTTTGTGGTTTATCACCTTAATTTAAGTGTAGAAATATGAAAGAAAGCTAGTCTTTAATAAAGGCAAAGTAGATTACAAAAACTCATTCTTAGATAATTCCAAATTAAATCAGTTTCTTAATATAGTAGTTACAAACGTTACTATAGATGACAGTTGTTAAATTCGGTACCACTCGGGCCTAATGTATGCTGGTTTTTGGAATTTCCCTTCAATTAGAGCCCAAATAATACCTAGGGCCCTATTTTCGCAAGTGACTTTGTGGGTGCATCTTGGGCGCTGTTGTTATTATACCTACAGTCATAGGTGTGGTTTGGACGTAATGTGCAATAAACCAATCAGTGCGTCATCTCACATTCCCTTTAAGAGCCGGCACGCTTGTCCCATGGCAGATTGTTATTCTAACGGCGGATTGCTGTTGATTTTTCTTTTTTACAAAATTTATTTTCCGATGTTTAGGGCTCACTCTCACTGAATAACAAAGTTATGAATACATGGTAATATTTTTTTTAGACAGAGATTACTTTGCTTACCTCACTAAAGATGATGCAGCAGCTCTTCTGTCAAATAGGCTATCCTCCCATTCTGCTGCTGGGGCATTTGGGTTAAGTGGCAACAGCACATGCATTTTAACATCACATCTCCTTAAGTCCTTATTTCCTCCTTCATGTCATCAACACATCCATGATTCATGGAAACGCTGTGTAAAATACAACAAGCCACATAGAATGATGCAACTTTTTGAGGACTGTACTGTAAAGTTCCTCCAGTATACCAAATTTTCGTTCTAATACACTGCGTATTTTTGTGTGTTTTCGATTAAACAGCATTTCACACACTGAAATTGTTCAGTGCGTGAAATGTTCAGATTGTTTTACATTTATATTTCAGTCATTTAGCAGATGCTCTATTCCAGAACAACTTCAGTAAGTACAGGGACATCCCACTGGAGCAACTTAGGGTTAAGTGTCTCGCCCAAGGTCACAACAACATTTGTCACAGTTGGGAATTGAACCGGCAACCTTCTGACTACAAGTCTGACTTCCTAACCACTGAGCCATCTGACGTCCATGTTTGAAAGCTAAAATTGAGTGCTGTCCAAATCTTTACAACAAACACTTACTGTCTCTGTTGCTATTGCTGGACAGTTACCACACATACACCACCAGTGTGAGTTTGCTCTGGGGTCAACAATAGCTTCACCAGTGGCCACTTCCATAGTACTGGTAGAAGCTATATTACCTGATTAAAATCCTGCCTTTGCCATATTTCTTCTTCACTGTATTCCGACTTAAACAAGTATGCTTGTACAGTATATTACCATTCACTAACACTTAATCAACGATTTGTGTCACAATTATTGACACCCTTAGAGGTTCTTATGACTAATTCCCATCGAAGTATCTTCACACTCATATTAAATACTGTATAGGGCCTCTTAAATGGTCTTCCATGACTTACTATTTTTACTGTAGTATAAATCCTGTCAACCTGGTAAAGGGCAGAGATGACAACAAGTTCTCCAAGGTCCACATTTTTTGTATTTCTAAATCAGTTTGAATGGATGTCTAACCATGAATGTTACATTCGGGAAACCTCTGCTTGTTCAGGTGGGTTTTTTCCACTATCTTTTTCTCTCGTCATGTCGGAAACCCGTCGCAGGTGCTTGATGGTAAAAGATCAATCACATGATTCCTCCACGCACATCATCAAGTCATCCGTTTCTTATCACACAGTACAACCATGATTGAATTCACAGGCACCAGACCTGCACACAAGGATAATATGTCAGACTACTGGTACATCTATCTTCCTTTGGCAGCGCTCTGCCAATTGAACAGTAACTGAATGTCTTGATGCCTGTCTGCCTGCTTTTTACATAAATTGGCATTTGAGAAATTAATTTCTGTGGAGATGTTTGAAGAGAGGGATGTAAATGTGGTAGCAGCTGTCAGCCATGGTGTGTTTATCTATCTGTCATGACCATTGCAATGTGTATGGAGGTCGTGGCATAATCAGACTGTTAAATATTATATTATAATAACTGGGGTTATTATACTGTGACTCTCTTAAGTTGATGGCTGGCTTGATTAGATGAATCCAATTATTAATCTTGTAGACTTTATAAGCTCCAGTGGTCCATTGGGTGGTGGCGTTTCATTTTGGGTTTACCCCGTTTCATGTTGGACTGCTTTTTGTTCCACTACTACAGAAGCTGGATATGCACTGCTGCCGATACAGTGTATGTACTTGTGTGTTAGCCCTAAGGAGGTTTAAACCTGTGTATTCGCAGAGGATGATGTCCGTGACATGCTACGTTAATGTGCTGTATTAATATTGTCCTGTGAAGGTTAAATCTATTTAAACAGTGTAACTATTTAATGTTGATTAGTGTTAGAAGCATTGTAATATTATTTCGTTTTAGGCACAAGTCACACCTGTTTTAGTTATAGCCGATTGTGGTATAAAATAAAGTAAGAACACAAGCCCTCTGCTTTAGTCTCCATTCCTCACCTACACCAACTACCAACCACCAACAACCTAGTTCGAGACAATATCTATGTCACGAACATATTCAACCTCTCCCTAACACAGTCTGCAGTCCCCTCCTGCTTCAAGCAGGCCACCATTATCCCGGTTCCAAAAAAAACTTACATCACCTGCCTAAATGACTACCGCCCAGTAGCACTAAACTCAATCATCATGAAGTGCTTCGAGCGGCTGGTCAAAACTCATATCTGCACCGCCCTTCCGGACACCTTGGACCCCCTACAATTTGCATACCGCCCCAACAGATCTACAGACGATGCAATCACACTGACGGCACACACCGCCCTCTCACATTTGGAAAAAGGGATGCTGTTTGTAGACTACAGCTCAGCATTCAACACTATTGTTCCTGCTAAGCTCATTTCCAAGCTCAGGATCCTGGGTTTTAACTCCTCCCTCTGCAACTGGATCCTGGACTTCCTAACGAGTAGACCCCAGATGGGCAACCTTACCTCCTCCACAATGACCCTGAGCACCGGAGCCCCACAGGGCTGCGTACTCAGTCCCCTCGTGTACGCTCTGTTCACTTATGATTGTGTGGCCACACACAGTTCCAACACCATCATAAAGTTTGCTGATGACACAACCATCCTAGGTCTCATCTCCAACAACGATGAGACTGCTTACAGAGAAGAGGTAAGAGCCTTGGCTACCTGGTGCCAGAGCAACAACCTCTCTCTCAACGTCAGCAAGACAAAAGAGATGATAGT
>JACXGM010005952.1:0-33866 GCA_016801145.1 Umbra pygmaea
TGTAAATACCACGGAATATATAATTAGGCGCACTTTACCGTATCCTCCCACCTTTTTGCGTGGAACTCCCACTTTCCCCATGACCCTCCCACGAACGCATATTGAAAGCGCAACTTGTCTCTTGTCGCTCATGTGGCACGCAATCTGCGATTTTACCCAAGTGCGCCTGGTTAGTAAATAGCCCACATTGGTTACGTCCATCTTTGCGACCAATTAGCGCCTGAAAACAGGCGCAAACGGCTTGATAAATCTAGCCCCAAATGTGTTAAACTTGCTGCTCATGTAATAATGTATACGATTGATTTAACTTGTCCCTTATCTCTCCATTAACTGTTTTGCATTTCATGTAAAACAATAATAATTCTTTGGTTGATACTACCAATTATTGATTATGCTGAGATTGTTTGGAACACCCCTGACACTCATTTTAGGCCCCTCAATGTTGTTTACAATACTTTATGTTGGTTTGTATTGTGGTGTCCATTTAGAACTTAATATCTTTTTCATGTATGAATCACTTCATTGTTGCAGCCTAAATCTAGAAGGCAACAACCCTGTTTTATTTGTACCCAGAGTTTTCAAAGAAGTTGGGTGCATGTCATTCAAATACAAATCTCCATCTGACTGGAATAAACATCTACTTTCTTAAAGATCTACTACCTCCTTACACTACTTTAGTATATCTTTATGTTCTCATCTTAAAACAACCTGTTTATGCTTTAAATGTGTGTGTACATATAATCATTTGTTCATTTGTGCTACAAAAAACTGAAAAGATATGAATTGCTCTATATGTTAACATAATTGATTTATTACCTGGGTCATTGTATACAATTTTCCTGTACAGTATTTGAAGACTTGGATATGGGTGGTTAGCGAACTGTTTGTATCTGTGTATTTGCTGTCTATGTTTGTTATGTAATGATGTTTTTGTCTGTGTGTATTTTGTATCTGTGTCTATAGGACCCCCTCGAAAATGAGATGATACATCTCAAGGGGCTATCCTAGCAATAAATTGTAATTCAAATTGTATTTAAAAAAAATGCTGTGATCAAACAATATTCTGTATTTCAGAGTCGTTCGCAAGACCTGTTGGTACTGGAGATACCAAGGGTTCACTCTGAGTAAGGTAAAACTGCATTTGAAAACTCATGGAATGATATACAGAGTAAATGTAAGTTAGAGGTTTTAGTGCCTGTAAGACAGTTTAACTATCTGTTAAATTACCTATTTAGTGTTAAGCGTGAATGTTTCTCTTAATGTGTATTTTTTTACTATGCAAGTGTTTTTATAAAACAATTATATATATATATGTACATTAGTGACTGAAAGTCATGTGAATGAAAAGGCTGGGAAACAGAAAGAGAACGAGAACACAAAATGTTGAGTTGGTTGCTGGGAAGCACTGATTCCAGCTTACCAAGAGGGGCGACTCTTAAAGTTGGGGTTTTTCAAATTATATTATTTGAAGATTTAAGAATAATAAAGACAAAATAAATCAAACATCAATTTGCAGAAAAACTTGAAACTTGAAGGCATGCTGTCCAATTAAAAGTGATGCTATATTTGTGCAGGTAACGATTATCCCTCAGTGCTACATTGACTACGGACCTCTGCAATCACAATATCAATACTACACGGACTTGATTGATTAAAATGCATTTGGACTCTTAAGATACACAATTCATCATATCAGGATATAGCGCTACAGGTTTTGTGACTAAAATGTGATGGCTAATCATTAAGCACCTTTAAATAAATAAAAATGTGTTATTAGGTTCAAGATGATTTTAGGTAACACGTTTATTGGGGATTATCAATTTAAATTGTAAATGATGTGGTATTCACTGAAATTTTTCTCCACAGTAATATTTGAAATATACTTTTGTCTACATTTAATTAATCAAAATTATATGCTGTGGTGTCAACTTCAATTATTATTTCATGACTATGAGTTTACATTAAATATACTTTAGTAGTACAAGACCTAAGGTACAGAAAAAGCTCATTAAATTGTGTTTTAATTTCATTTTCACTATATTTACTTGCTTTTTTTTAAAATTCTAATAAGACTAAAGTTTACACTAAATCGATGTAAAATTCTGCAATTGTTTTCAATGCTTAGAATGGATCATTGATGGATCAGCACAGCAGGCTGGTTTTGAACAGTGCTTTTGAAGTGTGAGTTCACCACATATATCATGCCATCACACTGAATCTGAGAAGACAAGGCATTTAATTTTCAACAATATGAAGTTATTCGGCATGAAAAAGTATCTGAGTGTTTGGCCAAGTGGTGCTTTTTGGGCTGTCCAGATCTTGTCACTTGTTATAAAGCAACTGGGGTTTAATCCTCTCCACTTTGCGGAGTCCAGCTGTGAGACAAGAATTCATCCATGGGAGGCATGAGACTGGAGTTTAAGGTCAAAGTTCAATTGTCAGCTTTTAATGTGACATGAGCTGCATAGATGCAGCAGTGGGGTACACAATTTAATACTTCTTTTAAAGGCCCAGTGGAATTACCTCTTTAAGAGATTAAAGAATTCATTGGCTACCATGGCTTGAAGACAGGAATTTCACATGATTCCTGAAGTAACGAATGCTTAAACCTACTGTAGACTTGAAGGTCTGTTGGTGTCAATGTGTGCTCAACTTCTTTCCAGACTAAGGTTTGAGTGAAGTTGGGAATGCCTTTTCCTTTGGTTTAGGAACAGTGTGGAGTTCAAAATAACCATCATACTGTACAAAAAAACAATAGAAAAACACATTTCATTGCAAGGTTATAGAATTGTGACTTTAAAATGAGGGTTTGAAAAACAGAGTGAAACAGTATCTTGAAGACATCCAGGTTGCTTTTTATCTGTCAAAGAAATAGGTAGGGTGCTTACAGAAGCGGCACCAAATGTCAAGTGTGACATGACAGATACAATTTTGAGAGGACTACAGCTCCACTGCTCATAAAGTGGAAATGAAAATAGCCTTTAGTGGGCTGTGAGGAAAGCTTTCCACATTCAACCATTTTCCTTCATTTTTTTAATCAGATTAGTTCTTCATGCTACGTTCTGTCATAGCACCAAGCTAGCCCAGGCCCGGCTCCAGGATGAATGAGTGGGCATTTTTTATCAATGGGAAGAATTAATTTAATTAATATACAATGTTCAATGCTTATGGGGAAACAGAACTGGGGTAAAAAATGCCTGAGCTGACCACTACAGTCTAGGTTGGAGCCATTCACTGAGACGCTATTGCACGAGTGTGGAAGTCCCATGGGCCAGGTACGGAATTTCAAGGCACCCACCGCGGCCAAGGCAAATACATATCGGCCAGTATCAACTGGGAGTGTGTGAAGGTATTTTCAGCAGGGATTTCATGATTTCATTGCACTCTAGTTACTCCTATGGGTGGGTTGTGTGCCTGAAAGCTAACTGAGGACATCATTTAAGTACTGTAACCATGGGCTAACTTTCTGGGTAGACGAGCCGTGATGAATGCTAAAAAGGTGAATAACTTGCTACAGTATGAGTACATTTAAATATATATATCGCTTGTTGGTAAAACAATTTTAAAACAATTTAGCTAATTGGCTCATTGAATGATTGTAAAGCATTGTACATGATTTACCAAGGGATAAATGGAGAAGTTTGTCTGTCGCCATGAAAATGGATGGTCCTACCTTCAAATTAATCAATTTTCACATCACCCTCCCTGACCCCTTCAAAAGAATTACAGACCCTCTTTGATAGACAAAATCATGATTAAAACCTGTGTTTAATTAGTAAACAGTGATTTGCCAGAACAAATAATAAAATTGTAGGTCGATGAGCTGGGGGGTTCTAAGGAACTGGAATACATGACATTTCTTTTTAATGCATTGAATTTGTGAAATGGCATAGAGTAGCTTTCAGCTTCCAGACGTTCCACACATGCCTATAGGGTGTAGGGGAAATGTGGCCTTTTGTAAATAAATTTGATGAAATGTTACATCATTTTATATGGATTTTAATGGATAAAAGATGGTCATGCCTTGAATCCATTAATAACTTAGGCCTGACTGTTTGGGGAGAAATACACTGTACTCTACAATATGAGAAGGGAAATACTGGACTTGTCTTATGAACAATTATTGGTTTCCTTAAATATTAGTAGCTTATAATAGTTTGCTCTGATTGTAGCTTATAGGTTTTGACTAGATGAGACCACCAGCCAAGAAATGTAGTGCTGAAAATCAGATATTTTCTCAGTTTAATTAGCTAATTCCCTATAATTTCAACTTTGTGCTTTACAACCTTCATTGTTAGAGCACACATTACAATATCATGCTAATCATGTTTTACCAGGATCAGAAGAGAGTCCCAGCTGGTTCAGGTAGGCAGTAAGACAAATCATAGACCTGATGTGAATTGAATTAAGTCACATTTTAATGGTAAAGCTGTTAAAGCTACATTCTGGAATGTACTAATCTGTGTAATGGTCACTTCATTCAAACATGGATATTATTTTTAGATAAAAAAATACACTGCTCAAAATAATTAAGGGAACACTCAAATCAAACATTGGTTCTCGATGACCTTAACGTATTAAAGATCAAACTCTTTACTGTACATTGTGTAATTTGTTGAGAACAAAATTACGTAACAGCAGTCAATGGAAACCAAAATCACCAAATGATTGAGGGCTGGATTCAAACTCACACTTGTAAATAAGTAAACAATTGAAATCACAGGCTGTTGCAACTTTCATCACGGCAACTCATAATGTGACTCCGTAGTGTACCGGTATATGGCCCCCACATGCCTGTGTGCACTTCCATCAATGTCTGGGCATGCTCCTGATGAGACACTAGATGGTGTCCTCCCAGACCTGGATCAGTGAGCTGCTGGACAGTCTGTGGAACTACTTGGCATGCACCCATTCATAACGTACCATGAGGTTCTCAACTGGATTCAGACCTGGGGAATGTGAGGTCAATGGCATCAATGCCTTCTTCATCCAGGAACTGCCTTCACACTCTGGCCACATGAGGCTGGGCATTGCCTCCCCAGATGACCATCACTGACCCACCGCCAAACTAGTCATGCTGGATGTTGCAGGTAGCATCGTGTTCTCCACGGCATCTCCAGACTTCGTTATGTCTGTCACGTGCTCAGTGTGAACCTGCTCGGATCCGTGAAGAAAACCGGGCACCAATGGTGGACCGGCCAATTGTAGTGTTCTCTGGCAAATGCCAATCGAGATGCATGGTGCTGGGCTGTGAGCACATGTCTGACTAGAGGACATTGGGCCCTCTTGCCACCCTCACAGAGTCTGTTTCTGACAGTTTGGTCAGAAACATGCACACAAGTAGCCCAATGGAGGTCAATTTCTATCTGGTAGTGCTCCTCTTGTTCCTTCTTACACAAAAGAGCAGCTACCGGTCCTGCTGCTGGGTTAATGCCCTTCAACGGCCATGTCCAGGTCTCATTGTGTAATGTCTTTTAAGACTGTACTGGGAGACACAGCAAACCTTCTTGTGACAGCACATATTGATGTGCCATCCTGGAGAAGCTGAACTACCTGTCCAACCTGAATAAGTTGCAGGTACCACCTGCTACCAGTACTGACAAGGACAGTAGCAAAATGCTACACTGTAGAAGAATCAGTCAGAAAGGATAAGGAGATTGCAATCAGATTAATATTAAAGTTCATTCAGATTTTTTGAAAAATACATGCCTTGTATTGTTTATTGCTGGCAGCAATTACTGTATGCCTCTTACAACCCCTCAGGATGAGGCCTATTTTACAGGTTTCAGTGCAACCAATCTGGGTCCGTCTAAAGACTAGACATTGCCCATATGAAGTTCTGAACTCTCGAATCATGCCCCATGACTACTCACAGGATCTTAATGTGTACTGATAAACAACACTGCCTGAAATGAACATGCACTCCCAAACTTTACACCTGGCACAGCCAGAACAGGAATGGCCACCCCACTGAGAATGGATCCTCTCTAGGTTTCTTCCTGGGAAAGAAATTACTGGGGTATTTTCCTAGCCTCTGTGCTTCAATTTTGTATTGTTGCTTGCTTTTTGGTGTTCTAGGCTGAGTATTTGTAAAAGCACTTTTGTGACAGCACTTTGTGACTGCTGATGTAAAAAGGCTTTATAAAATAAATTTAATTTAATGACATGTCTCTCTGAGAAGAATGGAACAGAGATCTACAGTATTTTTGGCAGGGGGGCCCAGACATATATTCTGTCACGGGGCCCAGAATTACTTGTATCGGCCCTGTTTGTCTGTTAACCAAGACAACTATTATTTTAGCTCAGACCTCACTGTCCACAGACAAATCTGATTTTGTCACTGCTGTTCATACAGTCAGTATTCCAAAAACCATTTCAAAACCGTATTTTAGCATTAAGGCCTGGTGTGTGAACAGAGCTCTATTGCAGACCTTTTTACTTAATTTCCATAATGGCATCTCAGTGTTACAGATAGTTGACATAAAAGAGGGACCACTTGTTCTAATTACCTACTATATGCATAGCATGTGTAAAGACAAACCCAGGATCCCTTGCAGCCATCATAATTATTTTTTTTATTTGCCATACCATTGGAACCATTTAATAGGATTGACTTCTACAATTCTAAGACCTACTTCAACATTTACTTATTACACTATCATCTCTAACGTGCTGCACTGCACCTGTCCACTAACTTTAGCCAAAGAGGTTTTTTTTTACCTTGAGGTCTCACACAAGCACACAGCAGCTCATCTAATGGGACAGATGCACATACAGTATGAGAGTAATGCTGCATCCATTCAACCAGAGATTTATTCAGATAAATGTCCTGGATTAGACAGAGCATGGCCCCAGTGATGCACTTGGCCATCTTTACCACCTATTGGATGACCCTGCGGCGGCATGTACTTCTCATATCAGGCCACGATGAAACTAGTTAGGCCTTAATGCAAACAGTTACTTAGGTGTTGATGGTAGAGGAGTGGTATATGGAGCGGACGCAGGATGGGACGCTACATTTCTTTATTCGCCTTACGAAGTTGACAGCATAGATGACAGTAACAGAACATGACCTTGGTTCTGAGGATGCAAAAATACTTGAAAAAGATGAATTATTTTTACTGCCTTGCTGTGGACTGGGGCATTTCTTCCTATGTTTCCTAAAGTTAATCATCATCATCTTTTTTTCAACGATGTTGAGAAAGTGGTAGTTGTCCAGGCATTTATGTATTAATTTATTTAATTGGGACAGTGCACATTAATGAACAATCCTACACTTCTGTACAGACGGTAAATGAGTCAGATTATAGCATAGATGCTCCTTTTCATCTGTAGTCCCGAGGCAGCATGTTTTTTTGATGGTGGGGGACCACACAGATAGACCCGGGGCGACCAGTGTTTGAACTCAGAACCTTCTTGCTGTGAGGCCACAGTGCTATCCACTAGGCCATCATGCCTGCCTCACAATGATAGTTTGCATACCTTCTCCCTAAAGGCTAGTTCCCTTGTTTTGGCCTAAACTGGTGGTGTCTGAAAACATGATGATGGAGTTGGTTGGTGTAGAGCCAAGCAGTTGTTAGTGAACAAGGAGAGAAGCAGACTGCAGAGGACACACCCGTGGGAGGTCCCAGTGTTCACAGTCAGTAAGGAGGATGTGTTATTGACAATCATCACCACATGACAACTGTCCACCCAAGAAAAAAATTATACTTAATTGTACTTGAAATGTATTTTATTTATCCTAAATATACTTCTAATATATTATTTTGGTATGTATTTTTTGAAAGTATACTTCAATATACTTAAATGTATTGAATACACACTTATGGTTAAACATACGTATAATAGAAGTGTAGTACTGGAGTATAATTGAAAAATACTTTTTTTACTAAGGTGCAGGTCCAATGCACTAAGCATGTGCATGGGTGTGGTGGTACCAATAATGTTGCATCATTAAATATATTAAACGTACAATATGTAGTTTTTGGCCACCAGGGGGCTCTCAATCAAAACAATAGTAAAAGTTTTACTTGGTTGACGTCGGGAAGTAGCCTGGGATCATGGGTTTTGTGATCGTCGTCAATGACAACCTTCCAATCTAGTGGCTCTGGCAGAAAAAATGTTCACTGACATAGTAATGTATTGTTAAAAATATTATAACTTTATTGACGTTATGTTTGGCGGTTCCCTGGAACTTAGAGCAACAAGCGCAGTCAAAGGTTATATGACGCTATTGACGAAAGAGAAAACGTCCCGTGTCTTCGAATTATATTGCATATTTCTCTGGATTTGAAAGTTGGTGGAAACATTTAGGATAATGTAAGTACACAACTAAGAAACATATTTATAATATAGGTATAGTGATGTTTGCTTTTTTAATGCAAAGTACATCTTTTGATATTGTTTTGGAAAACTACATATTGTACCCTTAAATGAACAGGACTACTGCTAGGGAGCGGCAAACTGGCCTAGTACTCAGAGCATCTGACTGGTGTCTGAAAGGTTCCTGGTTCAAATCCCCCAACTACCAAGGTGAAAGCTCTCTCTTGTTCACTTTCTGAGCAATTATTTGTTGCTACCAATAAGATTTGGTTCTTAATAGTTTTTCCCGGTTAAATAAAGGTATAATCAAACAAAATACAACATCCCCAATAACTGTTACTCTTCTCTAGTTTTTTTCCCCAGCCTTCTGAATAGCAATAGAAAAGGTAATTTAGGCTATGATATTCTAGCCTGGCTGACACCTGACTCAATCCTCCTGATTTACGAGTTTGGAAAATGCTGCTTAGACATTGTCCGTAAGTATTATAAGTAATGAAGGAGGGTGGCTTCATTGTCTAGTGGTAGATTAATATCTCAATTCTGAATGTAAGTAATCATGTTTTAGCAGAAGAATACAATCATGAATAACACTTGACCAGTGGAAAGCTCATGTAAACAGTGAGCAGGAAAATATTCTAAAAGTTTGTCTCTTGCATAGGCAAATACTGTAACTAGTGAATTAGAATCAATCAATATGGAGGCATGTTTTTTCCAAGTGAATACTGTGATCACAATAAGCTCCTGTCAAGACCAGTGTTTCACAGCTCTGCGCTATGAGTCACTTGGCTCACCTGTGATGAGCACTCTGTTTGCAAGATTGCATTTGATTACATGAATGTTCAAGTAAATGTGTTTTGCAAAAATACATGTTTGAACCTAACCATTTTAACTAAAAATGAATAGCTGCAATGAATAGTTGCACTCAGTGATTTAGGTGGATTCATTGGAACCCAGAGATAACAGTAGCCCTTAGCCATAGTTTAGAATACACCACACTATTTTGTACCCAATTTATTAAACTGGATATATACATGTACATATACACACACAGTATCTCACAAAAGTGAGTACACACCTCACATTTTTGTAGATATTTGATTATCACTTTACATGTGACAACACTAAAGAAATTACACTTTGCTACAATGAAAAGCAGTGAGTGTACAGCTTGTATATCAGTGTAAATTTGCTGTCCGCTCAAAATAACTCCCACAGCCATTAAGGTCTAAACCGCTAGCAACAAAAGTGAGTGCACCCCTAAATGAAAATGTCCAATTGAGCCCAAAGTGTCAATATTTTGTGTGGCCATGCAACATTATTTTCCAGCACTGCCTTAACCCTCTTGGGCATGGAGTTCACTAGAGCTTCGCAGGTTGCCACCGGAGTCCTCTTCCACTCCATGACAACATCAAGGAGCTGGTGGATGTTAGAGACCTTGTGCTCCTCCACTTTCCTTTTGAGTATGCCCCATAGATACTCAATATGGTTTAGGTCTGGAGACATGCTTGGCCAGTCCATCACATTTACCCTCAGCTTCTTTAGCAAGGCAGTGGTCATCTTGGAGGTGTGTTTGTGGTTGTTATCATGTTGGAATACTGCCCTGCAGCCCAGTCTTCAAAGGGAGAGGATCATGCTTTGCTTCAGTATGTCACAGTACATGTTGGCAGTCATGCTTCCTTCAATGAACTGTAGCTCCCCAGTGCCAGCAGCACTCATGCACTCTACTTCTTTCGACAATGGCGAGGCCTGTTCTGAGTGGAACCTGTCCTTTTAAACTGCTGTATGGTCTTGGCCACCGTGCTGCAGCTCAGTTTCAGGGTCTTAGCAATCTTCTTATAGCCTAGGCCATCTTTATGTAGAGCAACAATTATTCTTTTCTGATCCTCAGTGTTCTTTGCCATGAGGTGCCACATTAAACTTCCAGTGACCAGTGTGAGGGAGTATGAAAGCGATAATAAATCTTTTTTTTCATTTAACCAGGTGGGCACATTGAGAACATTTGATCATTTTAGACGGCGACCTGGCCAAGATAAAAGTGTAGATGTACAGACAACAAGAAGTTACACAGTCAAAAAGACAAAGATAGTAGACAAAAAACACTATGTACATGGACACAATACAAACACGTCTGACCTCTTACGCCGTCTTGGATCTTGATTTAACACACCTGCTCCCCATTCACACCTGAGACCTTGTAACACTAATGACTCACATGACACCGGGGAGGGAAAATGGCATTTGAGGGGTGTTCTCACTTTTGTGAGATACTGTGTGTGTGTGTGTGTGTACATACACACATACACACATACACACATACACACATACACACATACACACATACACACATACACACATACACACATACACACATACACACATACACACATACACACATACACACAGATGACCAATAAAAGAGGACTTTTTAGTGAAGATCCTCTTAATTTTACATCATGGGCACTTTAATTATACAATTTAAAGTTCTCTCTTCCTATATGTTAATAACTATATTTGCAACCACTATTTATTGACTTCATTATACATGTGTTTGTTGCACGTTAACGTCTTTATTTCTCTTCCACCAATGGCAGATCTGGTTTGCTAAAACTAGGTAGCATTCCACAGGATTGAAAATGTTAACTACCAAAACTTTAATCCAAAACCTTTCATTTCACCACTCATTTGCCTCTTCCTATACTATCCAATATAGAAACTATATAGAAACATAGAAAGTAAATACACACAATACAATGATTACTATAAAATAATATTTTCAAGTAAAACGAGATTAGTTACTAACAACATTTGGAATAGGTACTATTGCTAATCAATAAGCAACAGTATCTTTTAACTTTTCTAGTAACACAGATTATTTTTCCAGTCTAATAGTATTTATAATAGATTGTAAAAAAAGAATAAAAAGCGCTGGGGGATTATGAATAACAAAGTATGCCGTAAGTGGTAACCCGGACAAACGTCATTGCGTCTCTTTACGTGTTGCGTATACATCTTGCGCCTGCGGTTTTTGTACAATCTAGGCAAGGTCGTAGCTAGCATTGCAAGGAAAACATGATGTCTCTTGCCGCTCGTTCGGGGTCATTTTCCCCATACTTGCAGGCTACGAGCTATGCAGTTGCTGGACCCCTCAAATCCCTCATTCCAGCGGTGGTTGTAAAAGGAGATAAAATGTTGGTAGACACGAAGAAACCGTTCTTAACCCGTGAGTCCCTGAACGGTCAGAGTCCCAGGACCGGGCCTGCAGTGTCAGTTAGCATAAATGGTAAGTAGCCAGTTAGCTACCTACGAACTACCGGGAGACATTCGCACAAGCTTGCTAAATTATTAGGTGTTGTTGGATTTTGCCAATTTACAATCAGCTGTTACGTTATATACAGTAACTACAGTCTAACAGCAGTTGATCAATTAAGCCAGCTAGTGGTCCCTAGCTAGCTTAAAGTATTAGCATTGGATAGTCGCGCCCTAGCATCTGCTAGCTAATTGTAGATGGCTACGTTACCTTACTAGGGGTCACCAACCCTGGACCTGGAGAACTAGCATACTGTAGGTTTTCACTCCAAATGCACATAATGTAGCCTCGTATCAGCCAGCTAATTATTGGAATCAGGTGTGCTAGATTAGGGTTGGAGTGAAAACAAACAGGACGGTACTGTAGCACTCCAGGACCAGGGTTGGTGATGCCTGCTAGCTAGCTAGCTAACTAACTAACTACTGTACCTACAGTTCTCAGCTAGGTCAAGGCTAGACTATGATCAAGACTCGTTACGGGTGTTCGGTGCAGTAACTTTGATCTTTTATAATTTGTGATAATACTTAAGTACCTCTTACGAAATTCACAAGGTAACCAAGTTGGTGATACAATGAGGAAGATAATAGTAGCTAAGTAGTAGTTGCCTACTAACTACCCGTATGTGTATTTCAGCAGTAACTAATAGACTTGGTCATTTTAGGTAACTAGTTAAGAAACCTGTGTTATACTATAACCAATTCAACTTACATAAGTGTTGTAAACTATGGAGTAACTGATCAATTATACAACTAGGTAGGTGACATACACGTAGACAAAGGGACAACAAACATTTAACAAGTCTACTCGGTTCTAGGAAATATATACTTTTAAAAAATCAGTAAATTGATTTCCTACAAGATAGCCATTGATATGGGTGAGTATGTTATGTACTACTACTGCTTTTGTTGGATGACAAGTTAACATGGCATTGTCTTCTAAAGATGCACTCTGAGGCACTACCCTGTTGAAATAGACTTGAGCAGGGCCTTCCTCAACATCTTGCTGAACTTTATCTTTGAAGGTGACATCAACTTGGTGAAAAGAACAGCGTTATTCTGGAAGAGTAGACCATTTTTGTAGGAAGGTCATGTTACTGGGTGCACCTTTTAATAACACTGTTTGTTTTATCTAATAGAGTATTTGTTTCATTTTTCAGCAAAAGCCAGCGTCCGCTTTGCTCACACTGACATCAAAGTGCCAGATTTCTCAGATTACCGTAGGCCTGAGCTTCTTGATCCAAACAAATCGTCACAGGAGACCAGTGAGTCCCGGAAAGCTTTCTCCTACCTAGTCACAGGGGCCTCCATGGTAGTGGGCGTCTACACAGCCAAGACGGTGGCCACGCAGTTTATCTCTACCATGAGTGCCTCAGCTGATGTCCTCGCTATGTCAAAGATTGAGGTGAAGCTATCGGAGATCCCAGAAGGCAAGAACATGACCTTCAAATGGAGGGGCAAGCCTCTGTTCATCCGCCACCGGACCGCCAAAGAGATCGCTACAGAGGAAGCTGTAAATTTGGCGGAGCTTCGTGACCCCCAGCATGACAAGGACCGCGTGGCCAACCCGAAATGGGTCATTGTCATTGGTGTGTGCACCCACCTAGGCTGCGTGCCGATTGCCAATGCTGGCGATTATGGCGGTTACTACTGCCCGTGCCACGGCTCTCACTACGACGCATCTGGCCGCATCAGAAAGGGCCCAGCACCGCTCAACCTGGAGGTGCCATTCTACGAGTTCCCAGATGAGGACACGGTTCTCGTAGGCTAACTTGAACTAAGATCAAAGAGCAGTAGTTTTCTCTGTCTGTTTCAATAATCTATCTTTTAGCAGGGACACACTGTTTCAGGGTGGTATTGTAATAAATGTAAATTTTATCTGATATAAAGCCTCTCATGTTGTTTATTTACTCAATATTTGCAAAATCATATAATACTGTACCAAAAGCAGACCTTGGTTTTAAACCATTTAACGTGGGTAAATTGGCTGTAATATGGAATAGTAATACATTTGATAGTGGGATGGGATTGATGAACTAAAGCTGAGATCGGTATTCACTCAATTGTACACATGCTTACAGAAAGTTTTCTGGGAGAGTTCTAGATTCAGGAGTGTAATGGAAATTTTGCAGAATGTTTGTATATTTTCATTGCATCTGTTTAAGTTGCACTTTTTATGGTGATCACAGACTTCAACACGAGAGAGAAGTGGCATAAATTTCCACACAACTGAAAATATACATTTATGATTTTAAAGATGCACCTTAGGGTTTCTATTTATTTATTTATTATAAAAATTAAGCTGTTGAACGCAAAATGTTCCCTGTATGTTACAGTATATCATGGTCCTATATGTGCCCAGTGTCATCAAAACCACTTAAATGTATTGTTTAATATATATTTAGGATAGTGATTCAATAGGTTATGCACATATAAACAACATCCAGGTTTTAAATCAAAAAGTCCTGGTGTGCATCTTTAATAAATCTCAATCTGCATACAGCATTATGAAAGTGTTAACACATGTATGCTTAGCAAATAAAGGTTTTTACAGAGATGTGTTGTTTTTGTGTGTGATTTGCAGCATGCAGCTTAGGCTGGTGTGCAAGTGCATTTCACACAAGCTTTGTGCGTGAAATCTGATAGCATTTGAACGTTTCTGATGCATCTGCTAAAGGCAAATTTGCACATTTCCAAATTTTTTAAGACTTTAAATAACAGGAAAGCTGGAGGTGTGATGGTCTGACGAAAAGATTCCAGCACCTAAGATGACCTTGTCAAGTTTTCTGCTTTTTGATAGTTATGTTCAGAACAGTCCATAAACAATATGGGACCAACCCATTACATTGTATACAAAAATGATTAAACTACTTTGAGAAGTGCCAGTATTGGAGCTGAGAGCAAGGTCGTTTTTCTGAAAAAAATGAGAGGGTAATGGTTGCCCAAGCCGTCTGGCGTTCCAACGCTTCATTGATTAATAACCAGCTAATAATAGAAGCGCTTGATGTCTTTCTCTCTCCGGGCCACACAGAGAGAAGCCAAGCATGACAGCCTGTGCTTGTTTATTTAATCCCAATAGGTCCCATTTTGTGTACAGTAGGATTGTTATGGTCAGTTACTGTTTTGAGTCTTGAAGATGCAATATGTCCCATTTGAAAGACTGATAACACCAGCTATTTGTTGGCAAATTGGCATCTATGTTGTATGACTTGACAATGCAAATAGATGGTTTGGAACTTTGCAATTTTATAGAACATTGTATTCAGAAGCATTTCATATACACGGAAACATTTCACAACTTTGCCATTCCTCTACTGGCTTCGTTAATGCCGTTGGTTCATTGGTGGGGAAAACTTGTTAGTATAAGGGCCAAATTATGAGTAATTTTGCAAGGTGCTGTTCTCTCTAAAGCAGGAATAATATTGGCACAGTTTTGATGAACTTTCACTTCACTAGCCAACCCTGTAAAATGATATTATATGTGCAGGCCTCTGACTAACACTTTGCTTTGAACAGATTTCTCATTTGACAGATGCCTGACATGTCTTGCGGTCAAACGTTGCACATTCGCCTGGGTGAAGCTGCAAAGCCAAAAGGATCAGAGTAGAATAAATATGTTGGTGACATAAATCTGTTTTGGCATTGTTGAGTCACTGAAAAACCAACTTGGTTGGGAGCATTCTGTATACATTTAAAAACTGCACTTTATTTGCATTTGTATTGTTTGTTTTAAAAACTTAGTTGAATGCTAATTGGTTTAAGGCTTTGATTTATGAATCCATATAACAGGGATGAAATGTGTGTATTTTACTGTTTGAATTACATTGTTAACAAGTTTATAATATCAATAAGACACAGACAGGTTTGTGTTATATGGACAATATATCACAGCTAAATGCATCGTACAATAGAACAGCCCTAAGTCATAGTACACTGCTCAGAAAAATTAAGGGAACATGCAATCATCACCATCTTTTGTTTGGGACATTAAACAGGTGTCCTGGCTCTCTGTGGTCATTAAAAATCCCATGACACTTATCGTAAGAGTAGGGGTGTTTACCTCTTTGTCATGATCAAATTCCCAACCAGGCGTTTCCACCTAATAGCTGATGTGTGGTGAGCGTTCTGGCACAAAATGGCTGCTGTGCATCACCCAAGTGGGTGCTACACATTGGTAGTGGATGAGGTGGGCTTTCTCCCTCACTGTGCTGTGGGTTCCTTGAAAAGCGCTATATAAGTTGAAATAATAATAGTTATTATTATCACAGTATAACACCAAGTCAAACTTCAGGGATGTCAATCTGTCCAGTTAGGAAGAATAAGCTATTGTGAATCAAGGTCACCTGTTCTGGTGCAAATGAAAGTGACAACAGGTGGGCTGGAAAGGCAACAGCAAGACAACCCCCCAAAAGGGAATGGCTTTGCAGGTGGTGGCCACAGACAATTGCTTTTTCCTCATCATTCCTGACTGGTTCTTCAGTTTTGCTAGTGTCCTTGTCACTGCTGGTAGCATGAGGCAGGTCCTTGCAGCCCATAGTCTGCACAGGTAGTCCAGCTCCTCCAGGATGGCACATCCATACGTGCTGTCTCAAGGTCTGCTGTGTCTCCCAGTATAGTCTCAAGCGCAAGGAGATAACAGGAAATGAGTCATTACATGAGGAGGCTTGGACAGGGCCCTAAAAACGCATCAACCCAGCAGCAGAACCGGTATCTGCTCCTTTGTACAAGGAGGAACAGAAGGAGCTCTGCCAGAGCCCTACAAAATGACCTCCAGCAGGCTACTGGTGTGAATGTTTCTGATGAAACATCTCCACGTGCTAGACGATGTACCCTGACTGCTTTTAGGTACCGGGCTGAAATCCTCAGGCCCATCGTTAGACCTTAAAGGAGAATTCCGGGCGATAGACAACCATTACACATTTACGGGGCAAGTTAAAAAGCGTGCTTTGAGCCACTAAACATGTTCAAAATGTCAATACTAGTCCATTTCCATTTGCACTGATTCCTTATAATAAACACAGTGAGTTTGAACAAATAAGTTTGTGTACATACCTCAGTTTATATCCCATTTTCCAGTGAAGTCCACATTAGTCAATTGTCGAAGTCATACAATTCAATATTCCAAAACGTATTTTTTCCGCAATAAAAAACAATTGGGGCACTTGGGGGCCATACACACTACTTAGTCACAATATGAGTTGCTGTGAGGAAATTCACGCAACTTGGAACAGTCTGTGATTTCAATTGTTTACTTTGATTTTAGGTGTGAGTTTGAATCCAGCCCTCAATCGGTTGGTAAGTTTGGTTTCCATTGACTGATGTTACATAATTTTGTTCTCAATTAATTACACAATGTACAGGTATGTGATTTGAGTGTTCCCTTAATTTTGTTTGTGATGTGTATATTGGGAGTGATTCTTAACCTTCAATGCCTTTGTTTTTTTAATATAATCACTGGAACTGCTTTAGCGACAACTATTGTGGCTTTTAAGAAATAATATTTTGATAGTTTATTCTTATTATAACCCCAGTGAGAGATTTTTCCTCATGTTTCAGGGAACGTTTGAAGATTACAGACCTTTGATACTGCATGTGTTTTAATTGATGTAATGGTGTTTACCACAGTAAAATCCCCTAACTTGCATTGTTGCCTGGAGTGACCTCTGTTCCTGACAGTTTGACAAGCCACCTGCCTGGCGGCCAGACAGGGCCCACTGGTGGCTTGTCAGTGCTGCCTTTCAGCTGTTACCAGTGGCTCTTGTGCCCTTCAGATCTGATTGATATATGATTATTTCACAGGGAATGTGAGGACACTACATCACTCATTTGAAAGCCTTATTCCTGGTGTTGCTGCGGCATGTTTTACAACCGAAAAGCCATCTCTTTATTTAGGTCCCAATTGATAATGCATTTTCAGTAGTTACTGTAAGTCAGAGGCTGAGTTCCAATGTGGTCAGTATTTAATGATTGCACGTATCAAACTCGCTAATGCATCCTTTTATGTATTGGAACTCCTATTTGTGAATGGACTGCTGATCCGAAGGGCTTTCTATGTGCTGACCACTTCCATTTTCAAAGCTATTCCAGGGATTGCCTAAAATGCTAAGAAAAAAAGTTTAGAGAATTATATATGGCCTGGCTTAGTGCCCTGGTGGACAAGTATTAAAAAGGCATACCGTTTGTACACAACAACAGATTTCCTTCATTATGTTATTGCTTTGCAAGCCCCTTATGTTGCTCTGCTTTTTAAAATAGTACTTTATTGGTGATGAAACCAGAATAAAAATAATTAGGTACAACCCCTGATTTGCTCTTGATCCTCCATTGTGTCATTAATCCTCTACTTCCGTCTCTAGGGTGATCAGATTATGATGAAAGATTTATTAGGATCTTTTGATTCATTTAAACTTGTTTAGCATAACTTTGCATAATGATGATCCATTTTACAGTGGAACATAGCTGGCAATTTCATTTTTCTAACTTCATTAAATCTCTTTTGTTGTGTACTCATTTTAATTTTCAGTAATGAACGTTTTTCAGAGTATGTCAATGTAATTCTCAACTGTCTTCACTGGTTCATGTTCTGAGTTGGGATTAGCTTTCAAATCTACTCTGGTTATTTGTCTTTGGTAAGAGAAATAGCAAGTAAAACAAAGGCTTTGGAGTGTGGTCAAAATTTGACAGTTCGTCTGAGGTGCTGCCCTTCTCTCATGGTTAGGGAGTCATACTTGTAGTCAGAAGGTTGCCGGTTTGATTGTCAGCAGTGCCACGTACATCATTGTGTACTTTGGCAAGGCAAGTAACACTAAGTTTCTCCCAGCCCTAAATCACATTAAATACGTTCTGAGGGAACTATTTTGTAAAACCGAAATATGTCAAATATGAACGTATGAGAGGGTCAATTACGTTTGTAGGGAACTAAATTGAACACTCAAATAACGTTCAATATGAACATAAGAAGATCATGACGTACCATGTAAATAGCATAGTTTTTGCTAGGGCAGAGGTCGGGGATGGTGGATGGGCGTATAAATCCGCGACTTGTATGCCAGTGTTCGCGAGTTCAAATCCAGACCGGCACTTTGTGTGTCTTTTGTTCTACATTGCTTGCGTCATGCAGAGAAGGCGATTGTCGGTTTTTGCAATGTTAACCCTAACCTTAATTCTAACCTTAACCTCAGTAACGTCATGCCTAACCTTAACCGTTAGTATCCTCCTACCTAACCTTAACTGTGAATGTTGCAATATTATTTTGAATGTGTGGAATGTTCTCGCATAAATCCGCTAAACGAAATGTACCGGAGCAACGTAATTAAAGTACAAATATAGCCTAATAACAAAACGTGCAGTTCAAACGTAAAAACACCCTAAATATGTTGGCATATAACATAATTTAGGTTTTCAAAATAGTTTCCTGAGAACGTAATTTGGGAGAAATTCTGAGATTTACAGCCTCCTGGAGGAATGTCCTTGTACTTACTGTAAGTTGCTCTGGATAAGAGTATCTGCTAAATTAAATGTAAAAAAAAGTATGCATCCAGGCAGTGATCAGACCTTCCATTCTGGCTCCACCACTTTATTCTTCTATTGCTGTAAACTTGTCTCTTCCATCCTTGCTGTCATCCCACTCACAGCTCTGTTCTTGACCAAACAGTGTTGGAATGAACTCATTCTTTATACAATGATGATGTCTAAGTTGATAGTCATTCTTTCATTGCAGGCCAAAACTGTTCATGCAGCCACTAAGTCAATTTGATCATGTGAATTTAAAATCAGAAAGCAGTCCTGTAAATGTGTGCCCTTTTATTCACATAAAAAATCTAAAAATGTAGCTTTAGCTTTAAAGCAATTCCTTTTTTTATGTGGCGTACTAACATGGCAACAGTAAGAAGAGTGGTGGGGTATACTCATTTAAAAATGTATATTTACAAATAAAAATGTTGGCATCGGTTTTAAGTGCATTAACAGATACAGTACCAGCCTTTGGGTTGCCAGGGAGGTGTGCGGTCATTCCCTGGCAACTCAAAGTTCAAAGTTGTTTGTTTATCATATGCATCAAATAACATCATATCATCCTATGCAGAGAAATTCTTTTGACATGGCTCGACAGTATGTTGTGTGTTAATGCTTACACTGACAGTGTCATAAGGACTTGCATGCTCGACATGAGGTGAGACAGGTGTTTCGACTGACAACACACATGTATTATCACTCTTACTTAATACGAAGTGTGGTATTGATAAGGATGTGTGTTATGAGAAAATGTATGTTTTGTGGCGGTCCACCAGTGGGAGGAGGTCATGGAAGCGGTCTTCCCATTTGACCGGTAGACTACATACCTTGGAGGTAACAAGTTTCTAAAGGCCTCAGTATGTTTGCAGTTGCCGACCTGTTGCGCGACAATGTGATGTCATGGCAGCACCGTAACTGTTTATACTCGCGTGTGGTGCTCGCGACACTAGTTGCAGTCTTCTCCTGAACAGAGGTGTTGCAACTGAGGAAAGGCTACCGACTTTGCTATTTCTATGGACTAGAAGAAGAAAAAGTTAAACGATGGCAGAACTGGCAGCAGCATTGACGTTAATGTCAACAGTGGCTAAGATGATCTTAACTGTTGTTATGAACCATTTACTGTTTTATTATGAACCATTAACTGTGTTATTATGAATCGTTTACTGTGCCCTCGAACTCGTCCATGTTGTCTCCGCTTTGTCGCGCACTGCTGAAAAAAAAAAGAGTGGCTCTAAATCCTCGACAGGTCGGGAACATGGATGTATTAAGAGAACTGGATGGCGCCTTCGGCACAAAGCCCCGTTCATTCCAATGAAAGTTGCTCAAAAGCGCATGAAGCAAACATGGAGCTCGAAAAGACCCAGATCTTCCGCATTCTGCGGCCCAACGGACATGCGCACTAGCAACAGTTTGGTTGTGTTGTCGTAGCAACCGGTAGCAACACTGCACATTCATCATGCTTAGTTTAATAACTCTGGATTTGGCTACTAGTGAATGTTAAACAAAATGTTAAAACTAACGTTTTAAACAAGAACCCTTTAAGTGTTCGGGCTGGTAAGTTGATGTACCCCAAAAAAGTATCCGCTGACATATAGAAGTTTCTTTCACCATGGAAGTCTATGGGGAAAGTCCTTTTGGGCCGCAGGTAGTGCAGTTCCACTGTTGGCCGCTAAGCCCATGATTGCTTCAACTTCCGTGACTATCCTACCCCCCTTGGTCAGGAACGGCAAGTATACTACAGCACGTTTAATACACCAGCGTCTGATGTCGCAACAGAACAACATTTGTTTTTGTGCAGACACGTAGTACTCGTAATGATAGTCTTACTATGCTCACAGACTGAATCTGCTTGGCCTTGAGATTGCAGGCCTGTTGACAGCCAAGGCACCACTAGCAAGGTCTTACTTGGGTCATGGGAAGAATTACGATACGGGGAATGAGGTGCTTGCTGTATTTGAAAACCAATTAACTGTATAGTTTGAATAATATTTGGAATGTAATGTGATTTGAGGATTGAAATAATGTGTATGCGGCATTATGTGTTTATCTGTTGGGGGGTTGCGGGGGTGGGAATAGATCCTCACCAATCGGAATGAATCAGTGTAAATTGAGACATCACGCAGACATTGTCAGATCATTAAAGGGGAATTGATCGGCTCTTTTCAGTAAGCTCTGGCATGTTGGTTGCAGCTGGAAATTCATAAAGCAACTCTGTATCGGCGCCCGGCGGTACACGATGCACATAGAGCCACAAATTGAGATGAAAATGACTCTTCAGTGAGAACGGAGCGCGTGGGGAGTCGACGTCTCGGGCGGGATAATAAAGCCTAATATAAGTTGCTTTTTCTTCCTCTTGCACTAAACCCTTTTATGCGCTCACAAGCGGCTGCTGATCTGCGGGTGTAAATGGACTCATTAATCCCGTCAGTCAACAACAACAACAACCGAATCATCTCATGAGTGCAGGAGAGGGGAACTGCTCCGGGTCACACACAGGGACACGTCGGCACTGAATGAGCAATCAGTGTCCTCTATCATTTGGTTTTTGAGAAGACTCCTTTTTGCCCCCATCGTCACTGAATAACGTAATCAGGGTCTCTCTCTCTCTACCCATATCTATCTCTATGCATCATTCCCCCTATCTCTCTATATTTCTTTGTCTATTTTACTTATTTTCTTTCTCATTTTTCTTGTGTGCCACATCTATCTGCAGTATATTACATCTATTTATTACACTTTCATGTTGCAGTCTCTCTTGCCCCCTCCCGTCACTCTTACTTCCGTATATTCCCCTCTCCCCCCAGGGTCGCCGTTTCATTCGCTTATGCTCTTTATCTCTTAGGAGAAGAGAAGTGCTGCTCTTTGAGTGATGGGGATGTGACTCTCAGCAGGAGTCCTAATCGGATTCATATCAGCCAAATTAACACTTCTTTGAACGCATCGACGTTGGCATATCCAATTAACTGCTTGTGCCGGTCCTCATATAGAATATAATATACGTTTCTCTCCAGCACATTAACAATGGGTTCAGTTGACATTTGTTAAGACGTTGGTACTGCAGTTGTGATTATAGACATCGGAACAGATTGTACCAAAGGCGTTTTTGCAAGAGTGCACTGTCCATGGTTCTGTCATTGGCCTTTTGATAAGGAGCTCTCCGTGGTTCTGTCTATGGCTGTTAGTGTGTAGCTGTCCATGGTACCAAGTCTTTCAATGCTGCTGATTTAAACCAGTTTAGGTATGTGTTACGTTAGAAAGTGTTGTCAGACATTTTTGCATTTATTTTTTTCATTTGTTAAAGTACTGCATCTGAACTAATTCTTATGAAAAGGCCGACATAATTGCAGTCCCACCATAAGCCTATTTCACGCTAAAGAAATTTACTCTGTCTCTTGATGAGCTTGTTGTTACGTTTGGATTTGTATTGTATCTAACAGTCAAAAGGCTAATATATTTATATTCTGTCAAACACACTGAATTATTCAAGGTGTTGAAGTCAGTAAGATAAATAAATAAAAGTTGGTTTATTTTTTATGTTTTATGAAGCAGTATAAAATAATTATATTTTTTATGGCATTGTTTTGCATTATCTATTGTTGCATCATTGACCAAATTAAATGAAAGCACTTAATAATGAATACTACTTCCATGCTACTGTGTTACACAATTAATGGGCATGTTGCAGGATAATGTAATTCTTCTACAACATGCATTCAAAATGAAGTAATGGATTACATCCTTATCAATACAATTACAGTTTTTCATTGCCCATTCTGGTAAGGTAACTCAAACAACTATCACTCATGATAAGTGAATAATTGTCTCATAAGGCAGCCAAGACAAACCATGCAATTGAAAACAAATCTGTTTCTCATAGAGGAAGTCATGGATTGGCAGCCTTCAGCATGCCTGTATTAGCATTTTAGTGACAGACAATTGCACAGTTGCAAGGCAGACAGGCTGGAGGGCAGAGATGTTCTCGACCCAGAGATAGTGGTTCTTTCTCCATGTTATTTCATAGAGGGAGAGGTCACTAGTCTCGGGCCAACACAGTTCTGCTTTGATGCTGGTGACATGCTAAAACTGTCATGTAACATGTCTTTCCCTTTGAGAAGGTGATCAATCACCGAAGCGAGGTGACGGGTGGGACCAATGACATGCCTGCTGTGCAGAGACACAGCAGCTGCACTGCTGTACTGGAGAAAGCAGGCACAGGGCTGTGACGATGAGCCCGGAAAGAGCCCGACAGATGCACAGACTAGAGGCTAGCACATCTGCTACGGCAGTGGTGGTGCAGTAAAATCTATCTTTCTCTCTATGGCCGCTGGCAGAGGCAATCTGTTTTCTTTATGATTCACAGCAAAGTTTCCCAGATTAATCATAGAACAGCCTCTTCTGTTCAGCAGCCACCTGGCAGCGCTGGTCAGGTGCTGTGCTTACAGATCTCAGGTAAGACGCGAGCAACGTTTCAGATGGCAAAAGTTGCTTCATGGCCCCTTTACAGCATGCAAGTTTAGTTCCATGTGATTTTCACCTTTCAGAAATGATTGCTTATCAGTACATTCAAGTTGTTCTTTGTTTTAATGACACTAGATACATACTTTTCATTGGAATTTAATGCTTTTATCCTGAATATTAGACAGGTACAGTATATGTTGTTTTCCTAACAAGCAACTCTAAGTTAAACTATAAGTTGCTCCGCACAAGAATGTGCTGAATTAGTGAAATCACAAAGGTAAATATATAATCTAAATTATATAATGGTAGATTCAGAGCCTGAAGGTGTACATATAATGAACACAAAAAACATTGCAGTTGAATAGTGACAGGGAAACCATAACAAAAACTGAAATAATCAGACTAAACATAGAGACTGACCAAACAGGTGCAGGTTACTGAGCAGGCATCTTCACCCTGTTCTTCATAGTCTGTGGAATAAACAGCACACAAACGGTTAGTGCAGCTCACAGTTCTAAGGACACCTATGGGCAGCTAATCTCACCTCTGCTGTATCCCCCATAGGGGCACTAAAGCAGGTTTGAAGAGGTGGATCAGGCCATCCTAGATGCTTCTATGACATTTCAAGCCATTTCACAAGTGCTGTCTCCTGTGGGCCTGGAATGTTCCTGTTCTCTACTGGCGTTCCCTGTCCATGGTCCTACACATCCTTAGTTGGTGCATGCATGATTTACAAGGGCGAGACGCTGATGCAACCATTGCCCCGTCACACTTCTAAGTGACAAGCCATTTCTAGTTTTAGTTTTACCACTATTTTTCCAGGCAAGTTGACTGAGAACACTTTCTCATTTGCAGCAATGGACTGGGGGAAGGGAGGGAGAGGAGGGGGATAGGTGAATGAATGAGCCAATTGAGAGATAGGGATGGTTAGGTTGCCATGATGGTATGAGGGCCAGATTGGAAACTGGTCCAGGACACCAGGGTTTACAACCCTACTCTTACGAATAGTGCCATGGGATCTTTAGTGACCACAGAGAGCCAGGACACCTGTTTTAACATCTCATCCGAAAGACGGCACCCTACGCAGGGCAGATGTCCCCATCACTGCCCTGGGGCATTGGGAATGATCTTTAGACCAGAGGGAAGAGTGCCCCCTACTGGCCCTCCAACACCACTTCCAGCAGCTCTGGTCTCCCATGCAGGGAATAACTAGGCCATAAACCAGTATGGTTTGAAAGGAACGCCAGGCTGCTGCACAGAGGGTGTGCAGGTTGAAGGGTCTATCAACATGGATAATTTGTGTACACATCAGGTACGGCATAGTATTATTTCAGTGGCTGATTAAACCTCAACACAAGACTGTCTGTCTGTGACAATACATGGTTGTATGCAGGTGATAGATTTGGAGTGAACATAGGTAATTCATTACCCTGGAAATGAAAGGCGTGCCCTGGTCAGTGGGCATATCGTTGGGTATGCTCCTGGCTGAACAGCAGAATCCACTCCTTGGAAATTGTTTAGGAGTTGGCCCATCGGAAAAGAGACAGCCTCAGTTTAACGAGTACCGTATTACAACATGATCAGGATGTATTCTTGGCCCTGGGTCTTGGAGACTGGCAGGGGCTGTGTGTGTACTACTGCCCTTCTTGGCCAGATACGCTAAGTGAGCACCCCGTCAAATAATGCCATTCACATGCCTGGTGCCTTGCAGACACAGGAGACAGGCTCAGCTGCCCCAGGATCACCACTTTCATTTAGGGGTAGCATGGGCTTCTTGGATGGGCAGGGTTTAATACGCCTGTTGGGCTTCATCAGTCAGGTATGGACCTAGGTTCTGGGCCCAATCATCTGACTCCTGTCCCTCTTACTCACCCACAATCTCGAAGGCATGCAGGTAGACCTCCACGTCATCATCGGGAGTAAGCTTAGGTTGCATGTGGGGCGTATATTGCCAACGATCGCTGGTTTGTCTAAGTGGGACTGGTTCTTTAATGGTCTTTATCTAACAGGGCCATCAGCCATTGGTCTGCTCAACTGAGAAAAACAGCTGTGCTGTTGACTAAGCCATCTGTACTGCAGGGAAGTGTTCCATTTTACGAAACAGGAATCTAGAATTAGTTAAATGAAAGGGGAAAGAAAATTACACAGAGTTGCAGGCAAACACATGAAATGTTTTGGTTTCTTCACTGGTGCTCTCATTTTTCTATCCCCAGACCCTTCACCAGTGGGGCAAAGCAGAAAGACACAGAGACTGAGTGTTGATGCAGAGCCCGAAGGTGTTTATTGAACACCAACAGCACCGTAGTAGAATAGCATTTGGGAAATAGTAACATATATTAACAGACTTAAAAAAGGACTTAACAGACTTAAAAAAGGGAGGGGGGTCAGTATTTATGCCAGGAAGTATCTTAAGGCCAACAAATCTCTCAGTATTTCTGTTCCTAAGCAATTTAAGCTTCTTGTTATTTTTGTAGTTCTCTGTGGTAATGTATATATCTCTATTGCTGGGGTTCATCAGGCTCCATCTGCTACGCAGGAAGCAGTCATTGCTATTTTTAAGTCACTTACTCCATTTTTAAATAAGTAAATTATGATGCTTGGGATTTTTAATTTGAATTGGTTATTCTTCAGCAATTTATAGAACAGCTTGTATAGATATGAACTTGACACAATTGATCATGGAACCTACCCATGTTAATTTTAAAGACCCTTTTAGGTCAACTCTGATTGATTTAAATCTAACAAATAACCCTCATATATACCCTCACAGTGGTGTCTTTGCTATGGACCTTATTGATCACTCCCCCATAGTATGTGTTAGAAATAATACATTAATTAAAACAAAACCCTGCCTCATTACAAAAAGAAACATAAAAAATCTGAATAGTGATGGGTTTATCCATGATATATATCCCTCTAATTTACTGTCTGTAGTATTGCTCATGTGGAATTAGCCTTTGAACATTTTTCAGTTATTTTTAACTCTGTTGCAAAATGGTATGCCCCTATGAAGACATAGAATTAAAGACAGGATAAACCCATGATTCACCACTGAACTCTCAGAACTATTTCAGCTAAGAAAAATCTGCCAGACAACCAGGTCTTGCTGGTGACTCGCTGATATTCAAATAACTCAGAAACAAGTGTACCATCTCTGTAAAGAAGGTGAAATCAAGTTATTATTTAAATAAAATGTCTTGCAGTCATGGTGATCCAACTAAATTCTGGAAAGGTGAAAATGAAAATGACACTAAGCCACTAGAAAGGATTGATTATGATACCAGCACCTCGAGACAATTATTTCTTTCTAATTTCAGCAGATTACCTTGGAGGACGTTTTTAAATATTGACACAAAATCTGCTGCTGTGGTGGATGAATTAAATCCTTGTGTCTTGCAGCGCACAACAGCTATTATTGCGGAGCCACTTGTGAACATTTTTAATGTATCTATTTTAACAGGTCTGATCAGAGGTGGCATGGTCTGATCAGAGGTGGCATGTAACAGGTGTCTTTAAGGACTAATTTAAATATATGTAATAATAATGAATAATGCATTCAACTTATATAGCGCTTTTCTTCCAAGGAACTCAAAGCTCTTTACACAGTGAGGGGGAAAGCCCACCTCATCCACCACCAATGTGTAGCACCCACTTGGGTGATGCACGGCAGCCATTTTGCGCCAAACAATATGTGTTTTTATTACATATTGTGGGCAGTGTAATGCACTGTTGACTTGTTTAGTAATTCCTTATGTATGTATATATTGTAAGTGTTGCGCCTTCCTCCTGTTCACTGTAGATATAGTTTGTTTTACCTTTATTTTACGAGGCAAGTTGACAGAGAACACTTTCTCATTTGCAGCAACGGCCTGGGGAGAAGCGCGGGGATGAATGAGCCTATAGACATCAACAGTCCTGCCTCTTCCTCTGGTTCCGGAAGAAAATTTCCCATTCATTTCTCCCATAGACTTCTGGAGAAATCTGCATATAAAGAGTTTTAGACCATGCCTTAGGCTAACCAGCTACCATGTGACTCATAAGTATACAACATATAATTTTGATCGAAAAACTAACAGAAAAAAATAAATAAATAAAAAGGTACAAGACTGTGTACCTCTTTCTTTGGATTTCTTTTTGTTTTTTCACTCGAAATGATATGTTATATGCTTATGAGTCACATAGTAGCTGAACCTCTTGATGCTGTTTATCATAGTGCAATTTGTTTTATTACGGGAGACAGATTTAGGACACGTCATTGCATTGTTTATCAGAATGTAAAATGACTGTCTTTAAAACATTGCAGAGAAATACATTTTTGCACAAACTACCACCTTTTATCAATTCACTTCTAACTCGCAGATGAACTGGCTACCAGACTCGAGCTCAGGGATGGCTATCGCTGAAGATCGCTAAGATCTCCACTGAATTGGATAGAACTGCTTTTAGTTCCTTTGCCCCTAACTTATGGAATGACTTACTGTACAATGCACTTTTAAATGAGAGGAACTGGAGCCATTGGGGCATTTTAGATGTTTACTTGAAGAATATTTTATTACCGACTGTGTTTATGTTATTGTGTTGTTTTCTTGCTTTTTAATTGCTTGTAATTCATTTGTTTGTTTACTGTACATTGTATTTTATGTGAACTACCCATGTCATTGCTGCAAATGAGAACTTGTTCTCAGTCAACTTACCTGGTTAAATAAATAAATATATAATAGTCTGTGAAAATAAACAGCAGATGCATCCCCATGTGGTGTTTGTCACATTTGAATTGCAAAACTTACCAGTCTAACTTGTTTTTTTGAGATAAAAATACAGTGTAATTCAACAAACTGGATGATTTGTCTCTCTGAACTTAAAACACTCAAGGAAAGATTTGAAAAATCCTATACTTTAATAGATGAAAATAGCTCATCAATCTCTCTCATAATGTCTTTAAGCAATTACATTTCATTCATCAACATAAAAAATATTATTTTAGAATTAAATTTATGTACGGTTTAGTCACTCAAACCAATACAGTGCATTTGTATTAAATTTCTTTCAATCATTTATGAATATATATGTTTTGTCTGATTTAACAACATATCATGCTGTAAAGTGAACTGGTTGTAAATGTATTGTGAAAAAGGCACGTTAATATTTTTCTAGTACAGACTGGCAATATTTCTGTACACTTTTTTAAGGAGTTCTGTCAAAACATCTGCATCTAATCACTCTGTGTTGTGTTGTAAGAATAGACTGTTGCCTCAGTATATCAGCCATATACCACACCCCTCGTGTTATTGCTAATAATGCCTCAAACATTTGTTTGGAAGTTTCTTTTACCGTCAAGAATGTTAACTGAGTATGTCATTTCGAAACAACCATACTAATTCAAATGTACAGTACATGCAAAATCATAGTAAAAATGCAAATCAATGTATTTGGTATTTTGTTGCTATTGCCTGGAACAGGACCTGGAACAACTTGATTCATTGTTTTTTTGTAGATGTGGGTAATTATAGAATTTGGCCTCTACATGTCTCTTTTTCAGCTTTTGGGGTTTTATCTTAGGCTCCAACAAACTGCAGAGGATGCAGAACAGGTTGAGTAAGACTGTATTTCTCTGAGAGCGGATGTTGAGAAGTACTGCATGTTCTACCTCCCTTCCCACTGAAACAAATACAGTAAATATGTTGCACTGTTGAACACTTTCCGATTTTCCAATTTCTTTCCCATGAAAACTTGTGTCTAATATTGGACCATTGGAAATAGATAAGACCTACATATCAGATATCTCTGCTGACTACCAAATCTGCTTTGCTCAGCATTTGTCTCAGAGTGCATATATATCCTATATGAGCACAACAATATTTACCCAAGTACAGAATTTTTCCTTTCAGTTGGAAGCTCATAATGTCTCATCTGCTCCCCCCCCCCCCCATCACTTTGCCTACACATATTTAATTGGTAATCTAAATTAACGTACATCCTTTTTTCCTCGGCCCATATCTGCACTGCCCTGAGCGTTCAGAGAACTCACTCTCTTTTAATTATGTGTGCTCGTTCCTGCTGTAATCATTAAACACTGATAAAACATCTGGTCGATAAATGAAGGGTCTTTACTGAATCCAACAGGTGAAGGTGTGTTGCATTGCTTTACCGTATTGTTATGACCAAAGATTTGATGGCTTACGGACAACGTAATGCAAACATATATACATACATACATACATACTGTACCTACACATACATACATACATACATACATACATACATACATACATACATACATACATACATACATACATACATACATACATACATACATACATACATACATACATACATACATACATACATACATACATACATACATACATACATACATACATACATACATACATACATACATACATACCATATGTTGGGGCGGCGGTGGCTCAGTGGGTCAAGTAGGTTGTCTAGCAACCGGAAGGTTGGTGGTTTGATCCCCGGGTCCTCCTGACCAAGTGTTGAGGTGTCCATGAGTACGACACTTAACCCCCAGTTGCTCCCGACGAGCTGGCTGGTGCCTTGCATGGCTGACACCGCCGTCGGTGTATGAATGTGTGAATGAATGGGTGAGTGTGAGGCAATGTAAAGTGCTTTGGTGGCCATTGTTGGTCAGAAAAATGTGCTAAATAAAATGCAGTCCATACCGTATTTCGTCAAGACAGACTTAAATAAAGGCCGGCCTTATATAAAGGCTGGGGAAAAATCTGTGTGGATAATCTCCTAGGTGCCTTTCATGTAATGTGCGTTCCAGTTAAGCATAATGTACATTTCTATCACTTTAATTTAAAAGATTCAACCATATATTCATGCTATTTTCAACACTTTGTTTTTTCTGGATTATGGCACTCATCTAAAGCAGCAATACTCTCTGCTCCTGCAAGCCGTCATTCCGTAGGTTTTGTTCCAAACTTAATTTACCACAGGTGACACTACTCATTACCAGGATGAACCGCTAACTCTTTACGGAGTGTCGGCTCACGGGAGCTGGAATGTGTATCGTTAAGTAGTATTGTCCTTTCGGTATTTCAGTCAATGTGGCTGTATGTTTTACTCAGCCTGGTGTAGTATGTAGTGTTGAGATTGTGTTAACAACGTAATGCAGAAATAAAAGAGAAAACTTGAACAAGGATTGACACTAAAATATAGCCAATTATACATATTAAACAGAGGGAATTAGAAATAAAGGCCTGTCTCTAACAAAAGCCTGCTTCAAATACAAGCTGGTTACCTTCTGCAGTAGAGGTAAATAAAGGGTCAGGTTTTTATTTGAGGGAAATACGGTACATACTGTACATACATACTGTCCATACATACAGTGCCTTGCGAAAGTATTTGGCCCCCTTGAACTTTTTGACCTTTTGCCACATTTCAGGCTTCAAACATAAAGATATGAAACTGTAATTTTTTGTGAAGAATTAACAACAAGTGGGACACAATCATGAAGTGGAACAACATTTATTGGATATTTTAAACTTTTATAACAAATAAAAAACTGAAAAATTGGGCGTGCTTAAGTTAATACTTTGTAGCGTCACCGTTTGCTACGATTACAGCTGTAAGTCGCTTTGGGTATGTCTCTATCAGTTTTGCACATCGAGAGACTGAAATTTTTGCCCATTCCTCCTTGCAAAACAGCTCGAGCTCAGTGAGGTTGGATGGAGAGCGTTTGTGAACAGCAGTTTTCAGTTCTTTCCACAGATTCTCAATTGGATTCAGGTCTGGACGTTGACTTGGCCATTCTACCACCTGGATATGTTTATTTGTGAACCATTCCATTGAAGATTTTGCTTTATGTTTTGGATCATTGTCTTGTTGGAAGACAAATCTCCGTCCCAGACTCCATCAGGTTTTCCTCCAGAATGGTCCTGTATTTGGCGCCATCCATCTTCCCATCAATTTTAGCCATCTTCCCTGTCCCTGCTGAAGAGAAGCAGGCCCAAACAATGATAATGCCACCACCATGTTTGACAGTGGGGATGGTGTGTTCAGGGTAATGAGCTGGGTTACTTTTACGCCAAACATAACGTTTTGCATTGTTGATAAAAAGTTCAATTTTGGTTTAATCTGACCAGAGCACCTTCTTCCACATGTTTAGTGTGTCTCCCAGGTGGCTTGTGGCAAACTTTAAACAACACTTTTTATGGATATCTTTCAGAAATGGCTTTCTTCCTGCCACTCTTCCATAAAGGCCAGATTTGTGCAGTATACGACTGATTGTTGTCCTATGGACAGACTCGCCCACCTCAGCTGTAGATCTCTGCAGTTCATCCAGAGTGATCATGGGCCTCTTGGCTGCATCTCTGATCAGACTTCTCATTGTGTGAGCTGAAAGTTTAGAGGGACAGCCAGGTCTTAGTAGATTTGCAGTGGTCTGATACTCCTTCCATTTCAACATTATCGCTTGCACAGTACTCCTTGGGATGTTTAAAGCTTGGGAAATCTTTCTGTATCCAAATCCGGCTTTTAACGTCTCCACAACAGTTTCTCGGACCTGCCTGGTGTGTTCCTTGTTCTTCATGATGCTCTCTGTGCTTTCAACGGACCTCTGAGACTATCACAGAGCAGGTGCATTTATACGGAGACTTGATTACACACAGATTCTATTTATCAACATTAGTCATTTAGGTCAACATTGGATCATTCAGAAATCCTCACTGAACTTCTGGATAGAGTTTGCTGCACTAAAAGTAAAGGGGCTGAATAATTTTCTCGCCCAATTTGTCAGTTTTTTATTTGTTAAAAAAGTTTGAAATATCCAATAAATTTTGTACCACTTCATAATTTTGTCCCACTTGTTGTTGCTTCTTCACAAAAAATTACAGTTTTATATCTTTATGTTTGAAACCTGAAATGTGGCAAAAGGTCAAAATGTTCAAGGGGGCCGAATACTTTCGCAAGGCACTGTACATACATCATACATACATGCATACATACATACGTACAACACAGAAGCAAGAAAGATATGTGAACCCTTTTGGAATTACGTGGGTTTCTACATAAAGTTGTCATAACATTTCATCTGGTCTTCAATTAAGTCACAATAGACATACAGACAATTGCTCCAGACAAAATTTCTCCATGTCCTTTAGAATCTAAAGTCCACACTTCTGGACTCCTCTTCAGCTCATCCCACAGGTTTTCTATAGTGTTTAGGTCAGGGGACTGGGATGTAGATTAAATGTAACAACTAATTTATGCACAAATCCATGAAATTCCAAGGTTAACTTCTTTTGCCACATGCCGTACAAAATGCATTTTGATTGCCCCTCCCCCCGGCTGCATCAGTGTTGCACAAACACCCGTAACTATAAGGTTGGCAGGCTCCATATCCAGAGGCAGTAAGCAGGGCCAGCCCCATCCCTTTACAACTGACTCCTATCAGGGCCTCTGTGTGGAAGTATAAAGAGGCTCTAGAACACCAGACTAAGGTGGAAAACAAGATATGCCCTGCTGTACTTCCCTCAATGCGGTTTTGTCCCAGACGCAGGAGCCAGGAAAGGAACAGGAAGAAGGATGGGAGAAAATAGTGGCGCGGCCCTTAAAGCTATGTCTGCCAGAACCCATTACTCCTAATCCACCGTTGGGAAGCTGTCCCAGAGTTGATTCAACTACCCTAGGTGAGCAGTTTGTCTTCTGTTTTTCCATTTTTACTCACCTTCACCCTTTACACACCCTCCAGGGAGATGAAAAGCTTTGTCTGTTTCCTGTGTCTTTCCCCCTCAGCTAACGTTTACCTATTATCAGCCCTAGCATTGGTCACGCCTAGTGGTTGGAGGAATAAAATCTCATCAAGTTAAAAATCTACATTCACTGACAAACAACAGTATGTTTTGCTCTCAAGTATACCCTTTCAGCTAGACATCCGCCATTTTTCATACAAAAGTATGCAGGTTATTGTCTGATTATCTTGAGGTGCACAAAGGTGTTCCACAGGGATCAGTTTTAGGACCTGTTTATTTTACTCTAAATAAATGAAATTGGGAAATCTGTTAATGAATGTGCTCTTCATCTGTGTGCTGATGTCACTACTATTAAAGGTGCTATATGTAAAACGGACAGCCAGCGTTAAAAAAATGGGTACTACAGTTCAAATTCAAAATACCTGAGTTGTATCCCTCCGCCACCTCCTCCCCAGAATCGAAACTAACCTGACGAACAAGATCAGCGCAATCATGACAAGCGAACCGTGTTTTACTACGTCTATGGTCATGGAACCGTTTAGAAACATG
>JACXGM010005953.1:0-33875 GCA_016801145.1 Umbra pygmaea
GGAAGGGAAAGAACACATCTCCTCCAGACAATCTCTCGGGGTATCTAATGTCCGATTTACAAATGCTGTTGGCGCACCGCTTTACCGTCCTGCTTGGAGTCAATTTTTGTCGGACCTGCTCACATTGTTACGGTTGCTATGATGTGTGATTGGACAATGGCAGTTTTGGGGGAGGGGCCGGCGATAGGTCAATTACAAATAGCATTTAGTTATTTAGTCAGTTAAGATGTTGGTTATGACCTCTATGTAAAAAGAAAAAATGTTTTACATTTTTGTTATTTTGGTACCATTTCATTGCTATCAGGTTCCCAAACGAATACAAGTTAATGTTAGTAAAGTATCAGTGCTATTGTTATTCTGTATATTGTATGAGATTAATAGTGTAAGGCAATTTTTACAGCATAGGCAGTAACTACAATTGACAATGCCCTTTGATATAGCCTACAAATGGAGCCAGTAAAACTATTAATCGCCTGTGATCCATCGCAGCACACAAATATATGTTACAAGGTAGACAATACTTTTTCATCATTGACGTGAGGAAAAGTATCCTAGACGTTGTTTTAATGTTATGCACATCCATGCTATAGTTAGCCAAGCAACAGTAAAACTTAGAATTTACACAAAGAGGCTGAATTACCTGTCCAGAACAAAGCAGGCAACTTCGGCGTCTCTTTTAAAATCCTTGCTCCTTATGTGCTCTATCCATCTTGGAAAAGCCACTTCAATATTATCTTTGGTTTTGTTGCTTTGCCTGTCGCGTTGTCTTTTTAGTTCTCTTTTTCACTTGGAGACTCTGTTACATGTCATCAAGAATAGGCGTGATCCTCCATCTTCAACAGGCTTTCAAATCTGCCTGCAGTCGCAAATCTCCTGCCTGCAATCTCCCCCTGGCATTCGTCATGGTGCCACTGAGTGTAAAATCGCAAAAGGCGGAGCTTGAATTTCCAGTTATGTCCCTCTTTGCCTAATGTATTTTAAGGTGGAGGCGCAACATGGCTGCCGCCAATCGAGCGATTCACTCATTTGTATTCTGAATGGCAGATTCTATGCTTTTGAGAATACTTTGATTAGTTTGTGGAAGTAATTACACATGAATGAGCACATATTTTTGAAGAATCAACTAAAAAAATAACACAATGTAGCTTTAACTTTTGAATTTGTTTTTGTATATTATTGAAATATTTAGCAGATAATCAAATGTATCTCAATTTGGAAACAGATTTTTACCTACGTAGCTGTAGTGTTTTTGTGTCTGCACATCCGGTGGTACTTACAATTGTTAAAAGTAATTCAATTACTGTAATCCAATTACCTTTGAGAAGTAATCTACCAAACCCTGTGCACAAAGTAGATGTCCTGACTTAACATGACATCTGTGGAGTGGTTGACCAATTAGTTGTAATAAGTTCAACCTAAGTGTAGGTAAATTTAATAAATTACTGTTTCAGATTGTTCAACTGAAAACCAGCTGTATTGTTTCAATTAAACTATTTATGAATATCCACTACATATTGTACATTTATAAACTGTTCTTTGCAGCCTAGTTATAAACAGCTAGGATGTACCCTTATACTAGTGTGATAAGAAACACCTGGATTACAGACCACATTAGGCATGCCAGTCACATTAACCTGGCTTGCAAAGTAATGTGTAATTGCTATTGGAGTTCAGCCTTATGTGGGCTATCAAATAATTGGAATGTTTAATGTGCTTTAAACAACAAGCAGTATTGCCCTATTGACAGCAAGCAGTATTGTACGGCCAGTTGTATTGATTTAGCCAAATCCATTCATTCCATCAACCATCTCATCCTAATTAAGAGACTCAGCAACTAGGTTTCTCAGAGGACTGTCTAGGCGGGTTTAAAACTATTACTCTGATGTGTTTAATCTTAGGGCCTGCTGTCTACAATGGTAGCAATTGGTGTTTAATTCTTGAGACAACCCTATTCTCCAAGTACTTTAATGATGATGTGTTTGCTGGTGTTAACTGCCTCAACCCATTTTAAGATAACAACACTATACTCAATAGCCATCGTTTTTAATGACATGGCACACTTGGATTAGGCACCATTTTGAGGCACACCAATTTATTGTAGTATTGATAATTGCTGAAAGGAAGAAATCATATGAATACCATAAATAGTGCTTGGAAAGAGGTTGCATTGTAGCTAGGAACTGGATAAACTCAAAAAATGCAGAAAAAGTATAGGTAAAATAGCACAAAGTGCATGAAGTAGCTTTCAGTGATAATGCTACAATCAGATAGGCCTACTAAATTACTTCATACAACTAATTTAGTGCAGACTGATTAGAATAATAAAAAACATAAAAAAATGTAAAGGCAAGATAAAAAACAATCAACAGCTGTTCATTTAACCAGTTTCATGTTAAAAAGCATAACAAAGGTGAAAGAAAACAATATGATACACTCAAATTTCACCTCTTAACGAGAGACTACTCCAAGAGAAAAATGAATGTATTTATTTAATAAATCACCAAAATGTGCAAGACACTTAGCCTATGCAACTTACAGTATGCATTGCAATTCAAAACTGGAGGCTATTCATTTTAACAAACAAATGTTGTATTTGAAATGTTCCAAAAAAACTATTTAAATTTGACCCAATACAAAACACACAACTCAGAAGTACATACAACTCAATTAATTAGTTAACTGAAAGTCGGTGCTGGAGTGAAGACAATACAATACAAGAAAATAACAATAGAAAAGGATAACACCATATTTACAGTACCCTCAATTCATTCAATCACATTAGAAAAAAGGTCTAATTGGGTGCAATGAAAAAATTGAAACATTACATGCATAAAATTATCTAATCTTACATTGAAAAATATTTTTTAAATCTTATCCATTTCAAACATTTTATACCATAATCATTGGGCAAGACATTGCAGTTGGCTGGAAAGTGGAGTCAGTGTTTCTGTCAACCTTGGTAAGCTATTATTTGAGCACCACCTTTTGCAAGTTCTCCAACTTAAACCAGTAAATATTAGTACACCATCAAGGTGAACATATGTTCTTCTACATGACTTCCTAAAAATATTAACATACATGCTATTAACTTCATTCTGCTGTCTGAAATAATGAGTTTAGTGACCTCTTTCACCTGTACTTCGAAATATCTAAAAATTATAATAATAATTGTCTTAAAAGCACAATCAGTGATTCAGAAAGAATATATGTACTTTTACTTGTAATGAAGTTCTTTTAACATACTTTTAAGATGTGGATGTTTTGTTTCCAGATGTCTTTTTACTTTATACTACTGATGCCTTTGCAAGATTCTTCAGACAACACATTGGTAGGAGCAAGTGTCATGCTGTCCATACATATTCAAGAGCTATATTTTTATGATAATATCTTGGAATGACAGAATTTATTTTGTCAAAACCAGTGTGCACAAAGTGCTGCCCACCTTTCAATGCAATAATATTGACATTACCAGGCACATTTTAAATAGGCTACATGTTTATATGTACACATTCAACTTATACTTATTTTAAACTGAGGAAATTTAAGACTTAGACTGGATTGAATTGTAATATACATTTTCATTAGTTGAAAACAATGTCACAGCACACTTCAGGAGTCCTCATGGCTCACCAAAACACATCAGTTGAAAACCTCGGCTGTATATGTCTGCCTCCTCAATAAACACTAACTGCACTTTAAGACAATGGCAGGTTGCCTAGCATTCAAACATCCGACCGCTAATCAAAACGTTACTACATTGAATCTCTAAGTCGGCAAGGTGAGAAATGTGTCATTCTGCCCTGGAACATCCAGTTAATCCAGTTAATAGTAAATGCTCCAAAGTTTGTTGCAGTAGGTGTTCTCTGTCAACATACCATAATAATTATAATTGTTTCACTGTACGTCAATCACATCTGCACCTCTGTGCACGTAACAAATAAACTTGAACTTGAATAATAAGTAGGATCTCTGTGAGTCAGATAGGCCCAAGTTATAACACTTCCTACCCTCCAAAGAATCCTTTGTTGCCTTCCAAAGAGTCATCAACGAACCCCTTCTTCAAAAACGTTTTCGGATGAAAAGGTTAGAAGTGTTGTACAGACGAAAACGGTTGTTATAATCTGTGAATAACGCATTTGGAAGCCTTTTTTTCTGGGAGTGTTCACTAGGCATCCATGTCATCTGCTTTCTGACACGGCTGCCAGGCTGCTGCTCAAATGGTGAATGAAGCGGTTTGCCTGGTGGGGTCCTCTCTGTGTTGCTCCCAGCCAGTTCGGATGCTCTGCATGTGTCAACAGGGAGTACTTAAGTCATCTCCTGGAAGAGGAGTTAAACTCTGAGTGTTTTAATGTGTTTCCAGTGGAAGCAGAGGCAGACAGGGAGGCCTTATCTCATATAGATTTTTGGAGTACATTATGTCTGAGATATGAATATATTAAGCAACTGCTAGAGCTGTATCTCTGTTGATGCACAGGGAGATGAAGCGGTGCTTCAGATTCGTCTACTAGTTCCCTGAGGTGTGAGCAATGTGAGCAGTAGCAACCTATTCATTGCAATGTTTAATCAGTGCTTCCATTCAGTAGCCATTTATTTTCATCTGCTTCGTTCGCTCTTGGTTATTTCCTTCTTCTGCTCCAGGTAATGTTTTCAACTGAAATGGAACCAAAAATACAGCAGTATCTGCACAGTAATGCACTTAGAGCAGGCAAGATCTGAATGAAATGTGGTCCTAGAAAAAGATCAATAAAAAACCTATGACATGTTTACTAAACTATGTAAAAAAAAGGTTAGACATAGAAAATATTCTCATATCTATTTTGTTGATCCACAAGTGAGATAACATTATGCTTCAAATCGTGCAGTTATCATTAATACCATCCAGATGTGAAGCTTGACGATGAAAGACTAAATCAGTTGCATCAGGTGACTTAATATGTATTCAGCTCTAAGAAAAGCAGGGATACTAAATATAATTTCCATAATTAGTTTTGTAGGTTCCTTACCTCAATTTGACAGCCTCTACAAATGAAGTGAACACATCTTATCAATACAGATTATTATTATAAATTATTTTATTAATTTAATTGTATTCATTATAAATATAATAGAGTAAGACTGGCTAAAACAGGTAATTGTTGATGAGGATCAGACATATATTCCAGACCATGGATTCAATAAAAGAAAGACACAATACTTATGTGATTTCTAAAAATGTATTTAGTTTTATTATTTATAGATACAAAATGTTGGCAACATTAGAACCTCAAGATGAATAAGATGATGGTATTGTATAAACCTGAACAGAGAGTTAGTACCCAAGTTAAGTTGTTGTAATATTTTCAAATAATATAATATAATTGTACCACCACAATTAACTGATGTAATTGGTTGAATCTCTCTGCTGTTTGTTCTAAAAATATTTTAACTCTGGCATCTAGAGAGATCAGCAAGAATGGGATTTTAATTTTAAATTAGTTTAAAAAAATGTTTTTCATGATATTTAACTTGGTTTTGAGAGTTCTGAAGATTTTGTATATATATTTTTTTGCAGTTAAAAGAAATTGATGAATATTCAAAAGGTGAATATACATATTTGTGAAGATCTGGTATAGAATTTCCCCACCACCACCCCACCCCAATGACAGACCAAATTTAGTATGCCCCTCAACCAAATTTAAAGTATGTGTCCCATTCCATAACAAATTGAGTTAATTGCATTCCCTTGAAGAAATCATTCAGTAGCTGTTCTTTACTGTGATTGCAAAATGTTCCAACCTTTAACACAGATATATAGCACCCCCCCTGGGTATTTTTCTGGAAGATGTTTTATTGATCATTGTGTCCTAAAGAAGCCTCTCATCAGTAATGATAGTGGCAGTGGCGTGGCATTTGGATGGCTTTGGTTTCCTTAGAGGGGTGGGGGCGGATGGGCCAAAGCATCTGCACAGCATTACAATTTCAATGTTGGCTCAGCTGAAGAAAATGTATGCAAAGCTATTCATGTGCTGCTACAATGAGCGCCACTGCTGAGATGCAAAGAGAGAGTGGGGTAAAGACAGGCCCTCACACACACGCCAGTCTGCAAATACCAGATCAAGGTGCTTACATGCAAAGTCAATTGATCTCACTTGAAAATGTATGGGATGATTTCTGGAGATAAGGTGCTCACGTGTTAATCTTTGCTGACAAGCCGTCAAGGGAGATTTCGAACACATAATTTTCTTGTAGTTAAAATGTCACGAGCTTGAGCAAAGCAGTACCATAAATTGTACATTAAACGGAAATATAATGTGTGATGATTCAATTTCTGATAAAATCAGACCAATAGTAGGCCTAGTATCGTTATAGCCAACAGAGGACATTCTAAGTGCACCATGGAACATCTCCTGTTTAACACAACCTCAGGGATGTCCTGCACACTCATATATTTAGAGTTTTTAGATCACCATGGCGATACATTACATTCCTGCATTAACACATAGAGACTCCATCCCTGCCTATCCAGAGTTGTCTAATTATTTAAACTGGGCAGTTATTTATGCAAGTTGATTTTGAACCAATAGTTATTAGCAACAATGACCTAGGGGAATTTTTATAGAGGGGGAGGGGCATTTAGGGTTAACTATCTTGCTTATAGAGAGAAAGAGCTTCATCTTGGTGTTTGAGGGATTAGAACCAGGGTTCTCTTGGACACCAGTCACATGGTCTAATCACCAGGGGTTGATTTTAATTGGTTCTAGCTGGATCAGTAATTTGGGATCTCTGTACTAAAGGGTACAGGGAGCCATGTTGTACCAGGGGCGTCGGACTGGGGATTAAACCAATACTGATTACCAGGGCCCAAGGGGAGAGAGGGCCCTTGAAAAGTCTGGAATATATTGTGGTTGAGGAACATAGGGGGCCATCAGGAATGTCAATGCATAGGGCCCAGGATCTTGTGCTTCACCGCTGTGTTGTACTGTTTGTAATGATTTGATAAAACCATAAAGTACTGTAGATAATGATTACATGAAGCCGTTCGGTACTGTAGGCACAGATTTGATGTACCTTATGTAGTGATTTAGAAGAGCCATGTATTTCTGTAGATGCAATAAATCCGCATTCAAATTGGGTCAGCTTACAATTCATTATCTATTCAAAAACTATTCTGTTGAACAACAGGTATCAAGGTAACAATGCAGTGTGTAGTACGGACAGGGTTTGAAATGAGGGGGGTCTGGGGAATGTAATCTTTTAGGTTGGAGGTCCCAGACACATGTATTTTAGCATTGAATAAAATAGTGACATTTTAGGGGACCGCCCAAGAGACATAAGTCATTGCGAACCATGAGTATGGAATTACTGGAGGCCATAGCGAAGGAAGAATGTTTTAATAAAACAAATAGCATACAAACAAAATGACCACGTGGAGTCAAACTAAAGTATGAAATAATCTCATAGGCAAACGCCTGGTTAAACAGCCAATTCACACAAACATGATGTCTGGCTAAACGTGATAACTGGCTCAACACAATGACTGGCTAAACACTTGTGATTTACTGATATACACAATACAGGAAACATGTAAAACAGACATTAAAACAGAGAGTTTTAAAAATCACTTTACAAAAGAAAATGACTGGACATAATCTAAAGCCCGTATTCCCTTAAACTGTTCTAAGAATGTTGAAATTTTAACTAGAACCCTTCACCCATTTTTTATTAAGAGTGTACATGTCAGAGATTTTACACAGCATAAGGGGTCAAGCTGGCTTTGTGAACAAGACAGCTGCTACAATACAGTGAATTGTCAAATATAATGTTCTCTATGATATATACCACAAAAACATGATACTGTTATTATGACGGTATCCTCCCTTGGCAGAGCCTAGTCAGTGCTCTACTTCCCACTGAATCCATTTGATAGTTTCTGTTACTCCTGTACTGCCCATGTCATCACCTGCATTCTCCCAATAGATTGTCTGTGTGGTATTCCTCTGTTGGTTATTGTATATCTGTGAGTGTTTGTCCATGTAAGTTAACATTCTGTACCAATATGTTTGCGAAGGGTTTATATATGCATGCGTGTTTTGCAGAAGTGTATTCATTTCCAGGTTGTGCTTGCTAATTTTCGAAGTATGACTAAGTTTGCTTTGTTTACTACAGAACGATTAAACTTCTCCTTATATATGTATGCAATTGCCTCCTCTCTACACACTTGTTTTTGGTTTATTATACCGTACACACTTGAGTGACACAATTACACGCCTTCAACATTTACACCAAGCTTTGACCTTCTGTTTTGTAGTTACGGAAAAGATAATACCATTAATATGCACATTAAATTAATACATTAATAATTGATATATTTCCTTTTCCCTTGGGGCAATGGTCTGAGTTAAACAGATAAATAATAGCTTAATAGAAAGCGTGGAGAATGATCTTATTGATCTTAGTTGCCTCGTAGATATTTAATATCTATAAATCTGACTCCATGTGTTTATGTGTGAGCTGAGCAAGTTCAACCAGGGCCTCGCGGGCGTGAACTTGGAAGCCGCCAGGTAGCTAGCCTGGACGCTCCGAGCCACACAAAGTATGTAATATGTATGGGCTAACCTGTCCTCACGGATACGCCTGCAACAGCCGTGCGAGAATCTTTGAGCGTCAGCTAGCCCCTGCGAGCAGAAATACCTCCGGAGGCTGAACTGAATAGTGGAGGCGAGGGATAAAAAAAATGCCCAGGGGTGGGCTGAACTTTTCTCCCTTTGCCGAATCGCAACACAGAAAACCCTTCTTGTGCCGGCTGAGGGGCCCCGCTGCGGGTCTTTACACCTCAGTGATTACACGGGAAGCCTGGAATAGCTTGATAGCAAAGTGTGTGTGTGTCATAAATGAACAGAATACTAGTGAATGTAGTTAACAAGGTAACAAGTAACACCCGAAAATATCCTCCGGAGATTTATTGGTAATAACTGTACTCAGACGGAACTCAGTATACAATCAAATAACATTTAATTCCAGATAAAGAGCATAAGAAATACAACTCTTCAACTGGACAACGAAATACAAGTTACATACCCAAAATAGTTCACGTTCTGAAATCCTTCAGCCTAACAAAAACTACAATTATCCTATATCTAATCACACGGCTAGAGCAAAGATTGCACGGAGCATCGTCTACGATTTGAACTCCTTGAACTTAGTTGAACATAGACTTTTATCTCCTTCCCGAAAAGTGCTCCCCCCTTCCCGCACAACCCCAATGGGAATCACGTTTCACTGACCATCAAAAGTGAAAACAAAGGGCCGCTATTGACAAATTTACATTGATTACATTATTCACAGACTTTAGGTCACAAATACAATCAGTACAAAAGACTGGCTGTAGACATTTACATTGAGTACAAAGAAACTGGCTGTGTACATTTACATGAAATTGAAACGTCCCACCCCAGGGGGGGAAATATACAGTTGACTCTGTGGAACTTTCCCCCATATTCCACTACAGTTTGACAGGGCTAAGTAGGTGCGAATCACTATGTACAAATAATTCTGGGTGATGTGTGTTGAACAACAAGTTTGTGAACCCTTTATAATGTTCTATATTTCTGCATGAATATGATCTATCAGGTTTTCACTCATGTCCTAAAAATAGATAAAACTAATCTTTTTGCAAGATCACTTCGACAAAGCTTCCGGTTTGAGCTTGTGAGCAGAGTGGTCATACGTGGATAAGCCTCCTGCGTTTTCGCTAAATTTTCTACATTTTCACATTGCATTCTAATTTCTATCATTGCACATTTTATTTATTCGTTTTTAACTTACCTGTTCTTCCAAATGCTGCATGCCTCAAAGTGAAAATGCTTCATTGCTGCAGTCTCTTCTGATGCAACTGTCAAGGGCGCAGTTTCTTGCCTTGCACCTGCCTCCATTGAACCTCATCCAGTTACTCTGGTGGAGCTGGAATCTAATGTCAAGTCCCACCTGAAGGCCTTTCGAAACAATTTAATAAAGGATAATACAGCTGCTCTCTCGGTCCAGATGAAAACGGCTGTTGGCGCGGCTCTGACTCCCTTTTCTGCAGCCTTGGATGGGGTACAAGGCTTGCCGTTTTGAAGATTTTGAGCTTGACTTATCTGATTATAGTGACCGGATTGTAGTCCTGGTGTAAGCAGTCATCTATTTGGAAAAAGAAAATCGTCTGCTAGTCGAGAAGACTGATGAGCTTGAATGCGGTTCCAGATGTGGAATCTCAGTGCGGTGGGACTGCCAGAGGGTCCTGAGAGGAACTGGTTGGATTCTTCTTAGAGGTCCTACCCCTTATTTACAATCGCTCATTGCATCGTCAGACTTCCAGCTAACGAGGATGATGGCTCTAAAGGGGGTGTCTGTCTTGTCACCTTGTTTACATATAGCCTATGTATTTATTGCCACATGTTTTCTATGGCCAACACACTGTAGTCATGTCCATTCTTTCAAGGATGTGTCTTGCTTAGATATCTCCATTCAGATCCCAGGAAGCAAGGGAAAGTTGATGCACATGATAAGAGCTGTGCCCGACAAAAGCTACATCGTTTTAGAATCTCAAATACACAAATCAATTCCTCCTCCGGTTTCATAGAACAATATGACCAAAACTGTTATCCGATTGGTTTTGCTTTAAGAGTTCTTAAACTACTGGTGAACCTCCGCCCCAGTCTCAGGTGTCTTGCAAACTGAAACAGGTTCTCCTATAAAATTGCCCTGTATTTTGCTCCTTCCATCTTGCCAGTTTCCCAGTCCCTGCTGATGAAAAGTATCCCCACCACATGAGGCTGCCACCACCATGCTTTACTGTGAAGGATGGTGTTCTCAGAGTGATGATCAGTGTTGGCTTTACGCCACACATTGCGTTTTGTGCTATGGCAAGTGAGTTCAATGTTGGTATCATTAGACCAGAGAACCTTTTCCCACATTTACTGTGTCTCCTAAAAGCCTTTTGGCAAACACCAAATGGGATTTAATAAGGTCACTGTGAGGGAGTGCGAGAGCGATAACACCAAATTTAACACACCTGCTCCCCATTCACACCTGAAACCTTGTAAAAATAGCGAGTCGTTCAACCCCGGGGAGGGAAAATGGCTAATTGGGCCCAATTTGGACATTTTCACCTAGCGGTGTACTCACTTTTGTTGCCAGTGGTTAAGACCTTAATGCTTGTGTGTTGAGTTGTTTTGAGGGGACTTTGCTCTCCTAGATATTAAAGATATAACAAATCATCTTGGACACCTTTCTTCAAATGTACATCCTTTTGCAAGGAATCTTGGGGTTCAATTTTACTCTGTTTTTAAATTTGAAAAACAGATAAATGCTGTTGTTAGAGGCAGCTTTTTTCAGCTAAGGGCCTTTACCAAACTAAAACCTATCATATGCTTTACAGATTTGGAGACTTTTTTACATGCCTTTATTTCCTCATGTCTTGACTACTGTAATTCATGTGGGAATTTTTCAGTCTTCCGTTAAATGCCTTCAGCTTATGCAAAATGCAGTTGCTTTAGGCACTAAAATGAGAGATTATTAGATTACTATGAGATAGGCCAGTACAGGGTAATACTATCTCCACTGGTTACCTGTTAAATATAGGATTGATTATAAAGAGAGATAGTATTACCCTGTACTTGCATCTCTTTACTGGTTACCAGTTTTGGTCAAGTTACTTTAAAAAAGTAATTAGTTATAGTTACAGTTACTTCTCACAAAGAGTAAATGAGTTAGTAACTGAGTTACATCATTATAAAAGTAACTAATTACCAGGAAAAGTAACTATTGCGTTACTTTAAAAAATCAAGTATGTCAAATAACTTGGAAGCCCCCAATATTATATATGTTAAATGAATGAAATGGAATCAAATATTAGTCTGAGTTTGCGGTGGTGGATAAAAAATCTAGTTTAAGTTGCTTTGATGTGGTAGCTCAATCTCCTTTTGCTTAGCTGATAGCTCACGTTATCAGCTGCATTCTTGGTCACTAGTTTGTGGCGGCATGTGACGATGTGGTGCTTCATTAGATTCAAATTACTTGCCACCAACGTGGAGTGTCTTTCTTCCTGTACATAAATTGCACGTTACATAAACATTCTTGCCTTTTACCTCAACGAGGGAAAAGTAGTGCTTATTAAACTTACAGTTCGTGAAAGCTACCTTTGAACTCTTTTGACTTGCCATCGTTCTGACTCCTGGCCATTGGTGTGTGCGACTGTCTGTGCGTGTGTGTGAACTGAACAGTGAACAACCGCCCTACTATGCCTCTGGTTGGTTGGCAAATGATGGAAATGTACTCTAAGCCAATCATCATCAGTTGTGGTTGTCTACCACCGCCCTGACACACACACACACACACACACACCAGCGAAAAAAACTTTGCAGGTCCTGTAGAAAGGAAGCTTGCGCTTCATTGAGCTTAATTAAAGTAACGCCACATTTTATTTTGTCAGGAACGCTAACGGCGTTGTAACGGGGAAAACAGTAATTCGTTTGATTACTCGTTACTGAAAGAATTCACGCTGTTAGTAACGCAGTTTATTTATAACGCGTTATTCCCATCACTGCTGGTTACCTGTTAGATATAGGATTGATTATAAAGAGAGATATGCCAGTACAGGGGTAATACTATCTTCACTGGTAACCTGTTAAATATAGGATTGATTATAAAGAGAGATAGTATTACCCCTGTGCTGCTCTCTCTTCACTGGTTACCTGTTAAATATAGGATTGATTATAAAGAGAGATAGTCCAGTACAGGGGTAATACTATCTCCACTGGTAACCTGTTAAATATAGGATTCAGGTGTTGATGTTTTTAAATCTCATCTTAAGACTTTTTTCTGTAGCCTATGAGTCTCAAATGTTTGTTTTTTATGTTGAAATTCTTGTTTTATGTCAGTAATGCTGGGTAGTAGGTGTCTAAATGTCTATTATGTCTTTTTTATGTCTGCGATGCTTATTGTAATATTTTCTTAATGTACAGCACTTTGGTTGGCACCTGCTGCTTTTAAAAGTGCTTTATAAATAAATTTGACTTGACTGTCTTCATACACAGCTCCAGGGCAAATCTCCAGTGAAACTTTACTGTCTAGTCTACCTCCTTTCTTACTCCTTTTATTTTATTAAATCTATATTTAGTATAGGAGGATTATATCTCTGTATCAAAACAATTCATCATTGGGAGACTTAATGCTTTCAGTTGAGGATATTGTTTTTAGGGGAAGAGTTCATTTCTGTCTACTCAATTCATTGAGACTGACAGCGCAATTTGTCATTTTCTGGTTTGTGAGAATCACATTTAAAACAAAACAAAGCATCATCGCTCAAGGGCGAAAAGCATGACGAGCAGATACCACTGACACATCATGAAATTATTTTTCTTTTTTTATGATTTATTTAGAGAAATGAAACTACTACTGTCTTGGTTCTGTCCTTTTTTATTTGAGCCTCTTTACATTTTCATTAGCAGCATTGAATAAAAGCTCTGTGACATCCTGTCGACACAAAACCTAGAATCTGAAAATGCAAAGGGAATGAAATTCTGTCCTTCATACATTTTTTTTATGCCTGTGTGTCTTTATGCCAGAAGGATAAGATGGACCGTGATGGAGAAAATAATCCAGTATGACAAACTGACCTACTCAAGGTGTCATCTAGTGTATATACCTACATCTCATCTTTTGAATTATGATATTAAATACTAGTCTCAGAAGACTTTCAACTACCTTTGATGTACTGTAACGTATAGTCTATACAGTAGAAGAGATTAAGCAGAGGTTTTCCCAAAATATATTTCGCTAGATTTTTTGCTATTTCTAAACTTCTCCATAGATAGTGCATGACAATACCAGATGTTACCTCACTCCAAGCAGGGCAATGCACAAGTGGGGTGTGTAGGCAACTCTAGGTCTAGTGGCATATTTTGTTTAAACTATCCTCAATATTATTGCAACCCTCTGGATGCACAGAACATTTTCCATCTCATGTGCAGTGCAATCTTCCATCACATGTAAAGTAGATTCTCAGGATCTAGCAAACTAATGAGATGCGTTTTGTTTATTCAACTTTTTTGTCACTATTAAAATATTTTGCACCTTCAATGTGTTCAATATGTTGTGTAAAACAAATGGTATTAATCTCAATACAATCCATTTTCATTCCATTCAAACTGCAAAATGTGTAAATGTCGAAGGGGGCAGTGAATATTTATGCAAAGGACACCTTCATTTATGTTTCCGTGAAACTGCCACGAAGTTTGAAGTTAAGTGTCCATGGTAGTATCACGGATTTCTGAGAGATCACGTTGGCCTGTACACACATTTTTTTAATAAACTGTCCGTACACTTATACATTTCTCAATGCTTCGGTTTGCATGTAGGAACCCTCATTATGCTAACGTGGAAGTGTGGTGCAATTTACTTTTACTGTACCGCTACCAATGGATGTTGTCCGGTAATACATGTTGTGTTCTGTGCGTGATCTCGAGGGATCGCGGTAGCAGCCGAGAGAAGCAGCCATCAGGCAATTGTTATTTAAATATACTTCTGGTGTACTTACAACCTTTCCAATGCATTGTTTCATGAGTACAGTACCTATTTGTACTACTGTAGAAGTTTGGTACCATTCCAGGGATTATTAGTGCCGTTATTTACGAGATAACCCTTTGTTCCATTTGAGCCTGCACTAAGCCATTCGGCTGATAGCGCTAACTCGACCAATGTTATAACAAGGGAGGTCGAGGTCAAGATGCAAAGGACCGTAGGGTTAAATTACTCCAAAAAATCGTTTTAAGAGAAAGTGTGCACTGTGTAAATGAGCCCAGACAACATTTAGTCAGAGCCTGGTATACTCATTCATCAATGTTGATGTTATTATCATAGATAACACATTAAATGCCAAAAAGGTTTAAAACAACACAATGAAGTTACATTCATTTTAGTTGTTTGTTTCATGTGACTGAATTAGCGGAAGTTGGCTAGCTAAATAGCAAGTGAGAGTAACATCCGCCAGCCTACATACTGTAGCTACATGTCATTAGGTTAGATTTTCCTTTATTACTGTGTTGTGATACACAGCAGCCTATTGTGCCTTCTTTGGTATACAACTGTCAAACATTTGTGGGGGAGTTATACAAGCACTATAAGTAATAGAACAGCAGTTAAAGGTACAGAACAGAAAAATTTAAGTTTGAACAAATACATTATGGTAGTAAAATGACAAAAGAATGGTACTATAACAGCATTTCCACACATGGTATATTTGAGTAATGGAAGTATTTTTCATGCATCCATCATTTCTGTTTTTAAATCCATTGGGTAACCGCTACAGGTGACTTGTTATGACCTTTCCATAGTTTGGTACATTTTCAACTGTCCCCCAGCTGTTATTGGTAATGCGACTGAGCTACTTCACTCTCTTTACTGCAGATAGTCATGCTTGCTGTATGACAGTGTAACCAAATGGTTATTACCAAAGTAAAACAATTTCCTGTTTTTTCTGAGCTGCTATCTTTATAAAATACACTGCTCAAACCTATTTGGGAACACTCAAATCGCACATTGGGTCTCGATGACTGAAACATATTAAAGATCAAAATCTTTACAGTACATTTTGTATATTCGTTGTGAACAAAATGACATAAAAACAGTCAATGGAAACTAAAATCACCAACCGATTGAGGGCTAACTTTAAACTCACAACGAAAATCAAAGTAAAACTTTGAAATCATAGACTGTTCAAATTTGCATGAATTTCATCACGGCAACTCGTAATGTGACTCAGTAGTGTGTATGGCCCCCATGTGCCTGTATGCACTCCTGACAACATATGGGCATGCTCCTGATGCGATAGCGGATGGTGTCCTGGGGGATCTCCTAACAGACCTGGATACATAACGACCCCAAAATTTCTTAATTGGATTCTGGTCTGGGGAATATGAGGGACAGTCAATGGCATCAATGCCTTCGTCTTCCAGGAACTGCCTGCACACTCTGGCCACATGAGGCTGGGCATTGTTCTTCACCAGGAGGATCCAGGGCCCACTGCATTAGCGTAAGATCTGACAATGGGTCTGAGGATTTCATCCCAGTACCTAACAGCATTCAGGGTACCATTGGCAACCATGTGGAGAGCTGTGCGTGCCTCCAAGGATATGCCTCCCCAGACCATCACTGACCCACCGCCAAAACGGTCATGCTGGATGATGCTTCAGGCAGCTTAACGTTCACCACCACGTCTCCAGAGTCATTCACGTCTGTCACATGTGCTCAGTGTCAACCTGCTCTCATCTGTTAACAGAACGTGGCACCAATGGCTGACCTGCCAATTCTGGTGTTCCCTGGTGAATGCCAGACAAGCCGCATGGTGCTAGGCTGTGAGCACAGGTCCCACTAGAAGACATCGGGGCCTCATTTTACCCTCATGGAATCGTTTTTTTACACCTTGGTCAGAAGCATGCTCACCAGTAGCCCACTGGAGGTCATTTTCTAGTGCTCTGGCAGTGCTCCTCCTGTTCCTCCTCGGACAAAGGAGCAGATACTGGTGACATTCATAAGGAAAGCACTGTACATGTATGTATCAATATGTTTGATCACACACATACAATCAGTATGGTAGACAGTATAATGACCAATTTACTATAAGAAAACCTTGTAATGGAATAGTATCAGGAATGCGTCAAGTTATAATGAAATTTATTTGGAGTACCTTCGAATGTATTAAATGGTAGGGGCCTGACGCATTATTTTTATATAAGGTCCTGGAACTGTGCCACTATTGTCTATGAAGGTCCATCCATATGATTAACATAAGGGGGTGACCAGCTGACATCAAAAAGTTATATTGGGAAGTTTGGGAATAATCCTCCCAAGGGGTTGGCATGAAGTGGCGTCATGTTGGTATAAAACTGAGTGTAACACTTCGGTCCTCAGTTGGTTGTCTGGGGCGGACTCTGCTTTATTCATCTATCCCTATGTTGATTTGTGATTAAAGTCCATTTGGGTTCAAGATCTGTTCTAGATATTCTCTTTTCTCAGGACAGGAGGAAACTGCAGTTTTTTTCACCAATACAGAATCAGTCAGGAAGAATCAGGAGACAGCAATTGTCTGTGGCCACCACCTGCAAAACTGTTTTCTTTTTTGGGTGTTGCCTTGCTGTTGCCTCTCCAGTGCACCTGTTGTCACTTTCATTTGCACCAAAAGAGGTGACATTGATTCACAATCGCTTATACTTCCGAACTGGACAGATTGATATGGCTGAATTTTAATTGACTTGGTGATATACTGTGATGATTGCGTGTTCATTTAATTTATTTAAATACAAGGGATAAAACATATTAGTTATACTAGATTGCACCAGCGACATCCAGCTGATAGTGAACCAAGTCTGCTTCACTGGCCATATAGTGTATATATTTCTTCCTGACCCTTAGAAATAAACATCACTTTTTCATAGCAGTTTTAACTAGTGTTATATGACTGTTGCTAACTAGCCAGCATATGACCTACTGTAGCTAGTTGGGAAAGGCTCACCATGACAACTAAAATGAATGAGCCAATTCTGTTGTTTGCCACTCAACTCTTGTTATGTGACACACCACACATCAATGTGTTTAGTAGCCATGTCCATTTAAAGCCTCACCCCCTGGTGTCCACGCAATGGTGTCAAATGCCAGAGTAGAGATGTAGAGAATCATTCTTTAATAACAAAAATAGTATGCAGAGAAATGGACATTTAATATTGTCATATTTTCACATCTGGATTGCCCACATCACATAAACTCTGACTTCTTGGGCGGGCCTGTGGCATCTTCTGTGCATTATGGTTGATAAGCCTCCTCTGGGTGGATACCTTGGTGTACATGTAAATGTTCATTTGCAGGGCTCTGGGCCTTCCCCCAGCCCCGCCCTGCATCTCGGTGCATCTGCCAGCCTGCCAGCAGCATGTCAACCTGGAGAGTTTTATTAGCATATCTGCAGTCAGTGTATCAGCCAGATTGGCCTCTCGTCTATCCATCTGTCACCATCACTCCATCAATTTATCTTCCAGCCTGCCGTTCCATTCCAAGCGGTTGTTCATTCGTTTCCAGCACCTATCCAACAACAGAGGCTGGTAATGTAACTGTCGAGCCGTATTCAGTGAGCCCAATCGATGTCTTCCTTCCCAAGTTATTCATTATGCCTATATACTGTAGTCAATGCTATCAAAGAGAGGAAGAGCCGTATCCTGTTACGATTAGACTACCTCTAAGACGTTGGCATGTAATACAGCCCTTAGTGTGATCACTACCTACTACCAGCTCTAGCTACAATATAGAGCACAAAAAACTGTGTAGGAACCCAGATATATCACCATGACAACCAGGGAATTTTTCTAGTTTCTGTTCGTAGATAACTAACCATGAATTTTCAATTGCTTTATTAAATCATCACTTGTCAAATGATTCATTGTGTTTTTAAATGTAAATGTAACTCTGAAATTTCTTTTTTTATTATTGCTTTCCTTGCTTTGGCATTTAATTATCATTGTGTGGGCGTTAAGAAAGATATTTACATACACAAACCTGATTAACTGATTAACTGATAGCACAGTCTAGTGCACCTTTCTTACCCAGATGAAGAGTTGTTGGCCTATTATAATCAAATCAACTTTGTTGACACCATGCAGCTTTCCAAAAACTTTTTTCAAACAGCTACCATTTGATAGTATATTTTCAATCTTTTGTGTGTAAATATAATCAAAAGATCTTTTTGGCTGAATCAAAGATTTGGTTGACTTCTACATCAGTTTATCTCAGTTTCTTCACCATCACTCTCCATAATAATTTGAGGCAGTAATGTCTCCCAGTATTCAGTGTAGAACGTTAGCCGTATCAGGGAGTTCTGCTTCATCCGATTCTGAATCAGATAGTGTCAGAACACTATTGTTTACCTTATGGTAAAGTGCCTTGCTCATGGACAAAACAACATTTGGATCAGTCAGGAATCGAACCGGCAACCTTCTGACCACAAGTCTGACTCCCTAACCACCGAGGACTCATGGATCTGTGTTTACAGGTTCATCGAAATGAATACCAGCTATGTTGTTGAGCATTTGCAATTCTTCTGCAGTTCCTCATGGTTAGTTTTTTCAATGAACAGCTGTTTGCATGGAAAATCATAATAAACAAAAGGACATGCGACAGCAGCCAATCACTGTTGAGGGGGATTTCTCAGCGGCACTTCAGTTTTCCTATGGTTTTTCTAGTGTTATACTCATAATGGGTTTGTTTATAAATGTTACTTATTTATTCTATCTGCAGAACATGCACAAGGTGTATGATTTAAACATTTTTGCTTTCCTGAGAAGGTAGGATCTGCGTCGAACACCTAGAAATAGGTAGCGGCTCAAATATTATGTGTTTTCTTTTGACATTTTTATTAGATGGGACAGTGAGGAAAGTTAGGAGGGAAGGATATTGGGTGAACTAGACTAACCATTAACTGGATTTGTATCCATGCTCACACCAGCACATTTGTACTGTAGGCAGCAGCCTACCATCCCAGGCTAGTCTGACATGCCACTGGGACATCAGACATACACATTTGGTGAGAAACATCAATACTAATACAATGTACATTTTCTTTTAGTGGTCCTTTTGATCTATTGATCAAATACCGAAACCCTACTCATACAATTTTGTGGAGATTACATTTCTTCAGTAAAAGTTTAGTAATACACTAATAAATTAGTGTATTTGTCCTCATTCAAATAAACCCAAAAAATATAAAGACAAATTCTTTACTCATTCTGCCAAGCTGTTGTGTTAGCCATTTTGTGTGATGTCTATTTTAGTTTTTACAGATGACACCGTGAGATTTTTCATTTGATTTCTGGATTCCCTGGCTGGGAGAGCAGTCCTGCAGAGCGTTACCATGTCTACCTCGCCTTGCCTCACCTCGCTAGCAGAAACCTGTGAACCATGCAGCAAATTTACTCACTGTACAGCAGGAATTCTCTTCTCTTCTGAAACCCAAGGTCAGAGGACATTTGCTCTGTAATGAGTCACAGTATTTCTAGCATGGCATTACAGTCACCCTAAAAACAGATTGCCTTTGAACCTGGAGGATATATTATTAACAAATGTTATTTTTAACAAATGTTATCAGTGCTGTAAAGGCCCATATAAGATCCTTCCATTTCATTAGAAGCCATTGGATTTAGGGCCTACAGCATTACGGGAAATAAGTGTTGATAAAAAATATATACAATGTGCTCAATTCACCACTTATAAACAGTGAATATTTCAATATTTGGGAGCTGGATGTAACAAATAGGAAATGATAGCACAGAACACAATACTAGTTGATGCCCGGACTTAATAATAACGTTGCATAAATAATTCATAAGAACGTCTGTTCAAATCCTGCAAGAAGAATGGGAGAAACTCCATGCAGCCACATGTGAACATAATCGTTTTCCTTCAGTAAGATACACTATTTTTGTAAATGATTTAATTAGATTTGTAAATCATGATGGTCCGATTTAAAATTTGCAACCCTGCCTTTTTCAAAATAATGTCTCACAGGATGTCTCCACAAAGATAGAGAAAAACAGAAAACTCCAGGTTTGTGGCAGTCTCTAGGTCACCAGAAAAATAATAATATTGAGTGGTTATGTTTAGGAAAACAAAATTGGGCATATAATTAGTATTGGTCACTTTTAGGTTTAGGTATTAATGGTTAAGGTTATGTATCTGGTCCCCACACAGATAGACAATGTATATGGGGTGTAATGTGTATGACAGTGTTGGGGTATGACTATTTCGAGTAATAGTAACTTCGCTTTTGAACGTTATGACAACTCATTCAATGAATATCTGACCCCGTAAAATGTTATTTTTAAGTCAGCAGATTCCTTTTACCCTTGTACTGCATGTTGAGCATTTGCTTTCTCCTTTTTTCCCCATCTCTTCTCCCCTGCATTCTGTTAACTGTGTCGCCCTCTCCCTCACATCTATTCCATCTGAGCCATGGTGGGATTCTGTGCTTTCTGGATCTGGATGGGCCTGAAGTGGGTAATTGTAAGCGCATGCTGTTGTCACGGAGTGCTCGTTTATCTTGATAAAGAAGAAAGCTTCATCTTGAGAATACTTCTCTAAATTACTGGCACAGGAAACTAAACAGCTCTGTTCAGATATGAAATCTAGAGCAGAAAGCTCATCTACAGTGCTACACTGGTTGGCCCTGCAGACTCACTGAGATACAGACTGAGCTTCTGCATGTTGAGGTGAAAGTGTAGGTTTCTCACCATCACTAACATTACCCTGTACTGTAGCATGACACACCAGACTGGGTCAGCCATCTGATGTTGAGTGTTTTGTGTTATGTTCTTACATTTCTTTGATAGTTGTGTTGTTGAATCAGATGTGTTTTTCTGCGGGGTACAAAACGAAATGTGACATATTAAGTGATACTGGGGATACTCAAGGAACAGAGCGATACATAACCTACATATGTTATTATTATTATATTTCAGAGAAGTTATAGAGCAGTGATGGGCAAACTATGGCCCGCGGGCTGAATACGGCCTGGAGGGTCCTTTGATCCGACCCACAAGGCATTTGTTCAATTAATTAAAGTCGATTGACGCTTGAGAGCGTCAAATCGACATATCTCCAGAAGCTTACATGCTATAAACAAATGTTTGGTATTGTTGGAAAGAGGTGCAACTAATGAGGGGTGATTTGTCCATGTGGGTTAATAAACACCGGATATATCACGTCTCAAAGTTGGGTAATTTTCAATGACTATTTTGGTTAACTAAAAACATTACAAACAGAAATCAGGAAGTGAAAATGACAAAATAACATTTCTGCAACGAGGTAGGACATCACCCTCCACTAAAACAGGTAATTATTTGGGGGGATGGTGGGGTTTTTAAATATGTATGGGGAAATAGTAAAAATATGTCGGCTACTGTACATGCGTGTGTTTTATTTACTTATTTACCCCTCTTTGTACTTTGTACACCTGATGGAATGTATTTGATTGTTACCTGCACACCAGTTTTGTGTTTGTTAATTATGTATACTTTATAGTGTCCTTGGTTTTCAGTATGGTTGTGCTTCATTGTTGAATTGTTACGGTGAGTTAAGCATGTGTGGCTGTATATAACTAAGAATGCCTCTGCATCATTTATAGTTTTGATTTACCATGTTCTATGTGCTGCAGGTGTATAAAACGTGTGTTGTGCCACGTAAAGAGTGTTTAAATATTTGTCCTGGGAAGATTTATAATTTATACATTTATATTCACTGTATAATCCAGTGATTTCTTATCAGTGTTATACTACAATATATGTACGCAACAATTGAAAGATTGTCGCCATGCTGACAGAACAAGTTGATTTTGGGCAGTAAATGTTGCCTGCTTAATTAGATAGACAATGATGGCTTAGGCATTGATTTTCTTCAAGTCTTCCTAAATAAAAATTCAAGAACACAAGTCCTTGCGTGGGTCTCCATCTCTCCTCAATTATCATCGTGAAAATACGGTAGTTATCTGTGGAGAGAAGCATGGCATGCGCAATCTTGTGGTATATGTATAAAAAATACTCCCTTTATGGGACTGGGTGTTCCGTTGGTCTTCATCCCTGGGCTGTGACTTGGTGGTCTGGGGAGATGGGAGATGACTTTGCACCCCCCATCCTCTGTAATAGCTCCTCAGAGGAAGCAAGTCTGTGTTGTGAATCATTGCAGCCAGCCGCCAGCCAGCTGTTAAAGTATGCATATCCGTCTTGTAAACATTTTTCATTCCACTACATAAGGACAGAGTGGAGAAGATGCTGAGCTCCGGCAACTCACGCCCTGCTTGGAATGGGGTGAAGTCACTGTTTGGGTTACAATCCCAAAGTCATACTATTTCCCTTAACGGCCAAACGGACCGTGTCCTTGCGAGTGAACTGAACTCTGTATAATCGGTTTGATGTAATTGATTTTAATACTTTTCAATGTTGTCCCTTGTCAGAGCAGCATCCATGTTGACAGAAATATGGTCAACAAACTCTTTCGGGCTGTGAAGGAGAGGAAAGGTCCTGGCCCAGATGGTATTGGTGGTCGTATCCTTAAATATTGTGCAAATGAGCAGGCTTTATTTTTTTAACATGTCACTGTATGTTCACAAGGTTCCTTGTCTCTGGAAAGCCTCTGTCATTGTTCCTGTGCCAAAAATGAAAACTCCAAAGTCTCTTAATGACGTTAAACCTGTAGCCCTTTATAACCTTCTTAGTTATAAATTCCTTTGAAATGATGGTGGAGGATGAATAAATGTTGTTCAGGACATACTTGATCCCTTGCAGTTTGCATACAGGTCTGGAAGAGGGGTCGTTGATGCCCTTTGCACTTTAGCTCATCTTGAGACTGCACAGTCTTCTGTACACCTTGTTTTTATTTACTTTTCCTCAGCTTGTATCCAGCCTCACATTTTAGCTGACAGACTTCAGATTATGTTCAACATTGATTCCAGCCTGATTGGTTGGCTGACAGATGTTTTAACAGTTAAGTCAAAGCGCCGGAGGGTAAATGGTGTACTATCAGATTTTCTTTCTTTTACTGGTTCACCCTTAGGGGTCTGTCCTCTCACCTCTTTTATTTTTCTTATACACCAACTCATGGCAAAGTCAACATGTAGGTCGTCAGATCATTAAGTTTGCCGACAACTCTGTTATTATGTCCTTGCTCCGTAACTACGATCCTGATCATGGTCCCGTTATTTATGATTTTACTAATTGGTAAAAATTGCATAAATATATAGGGACCATCTTGGACAAAAAATGTACCTTTGGTTCTCATGTTGATGCAGTGTGCAATAAAGCCAACAAGCGGTTGTACTTCCTTCGAAAGCTCCGGAACTTTAATATTGATGTGACTCTGATGAAATTGTTTTATTCTTGTTTTATCGAATCACTTCGTACTTCATCTTTGTAAGCTGGTATGGTTTACTGAACCTAAAGGGAAAAAAACAATTCCAGGGGATTGTAAATGTGTGTGGAAAAACTGCTGGTACCACCGACCCCTCCAAAGTTTTTAAAGGAAGAGTTTTTAAGAAGGCGGAGTCAATTTTGGCACATCATAATCATCCTCTCTCACAGGAGTTACATTTGCTCCCGTCTGGCTGCAGGTACACCCTTCTCAACAGATTAAGAAACTCATTTGTTGCTGCTTCTATCCATGCTCTAAATTAATGACTAATCCTTGTATTGTTGTTGTTTTTGTCTCTGTAATTTTTGGATGTGTTGGGTTTATCACAAATTGCCCCTTGGGGATAATAAAGATAACCTTGAAACTTGAACCTTGAACCATCAGGTTCTTGGTCACCTCCCTGACTAAGGCCCTTCTCCCCCGATTGCTCAGTTTGGCTGGGCGGCCAGCTCTAGGAAGAATCCCGGTGGTTCCAAACTTCTTCCATTTATGGATGATGGAGGCCACTGTGCTCATTGGGACCTTCAATGCTGCAGATATTTTTTTACCCTCCCCAGATCTGTGCCTCGATACAATACTGTCTCAGAGTTCTACAGACAATTCCTTGGAGTTCATGACTTGGTTTGTGCTCTGACATGCTCTGTTAACTGTAGGACCTCATATAGACAAATGTGTGCCTTCCCAAATCATGTAAAATCAACTGAATTTACCACAGGTGAGCTCCAATCAGGTTGTGGAGAAATTGCAAGAATGATCCGTGGCAACGAGATGCACCTGAGCTCAATTTTGAGTGTCATGGCAAGGGCTTTGAATACTTCTTTTAAAGATTTCAAACACACTTCTTTCACAATGTCATTATGGGTTATTGCTTGTAGAATTTTGAGGGAAATAATGAATTTAATCAATTTCAAAATTAGGGTGTAACATAACAAAATGTGGAAAAAGTGAAGTTACTTTCCGGATGCACTGTAATTTGTCATTGCATGTTTTATCTTGCTAGGCTGATATGACTGGTTGCTGGGAGGATTTTCTGTCTGTAACTCCTCTAGTGGGTGATTTATGAGGTTAGTGTGTGGCTAGGTCATACTGTTTTTAACACCACTAGCAAATTTTACATTTCTATAACACATGTGTGTTTATAAGCACCTAATGAAACACTACCATCCTTTAAATGCACTGTCACCCCCAAGGTTCGTTTTGCTGATGCAGGCACCTTTCATAATGGCTTCCTGCTGTAGATGAGCCTGGAAATAATAGCTCTAAAATGCTTTCATCTCCAATAATGCCAGTGGGCGATCCAGGGCAGGCAAGTAGCAGAGAAATGAGGATGAAATTAAGTCATAGCATTTAGTTCAAATCTCTCTCTCTGGCTGTATACCACACACTGCACCCCCTCAATTCTACCCAGGATACTTAGAACCCACAGCCTACAGATCCCTTCCTCTTGCGGCTTCTTGTTGTTTTTGGTTTGTTTTTTAAATCTACTTAATTTGGATGCTTCCACATTACATTATATGTTATCTTCCTTACAAGGGATCAGCCAACTGCACAATGAGAGAAACTGTTCTTGTTCGAGCACACATCGCGTGTTGAAGGAGTCTGCAGGTCTCATTTCCATTACGAGATCCATGGATGGGGTAGTGCAGGGGTTTCCCAACCCTTCCATGGAGGGCCTAGTGTATGCTGGTTTTTGGTTTCTCCCTTCAATTAGAGACACATTAGGACCTAGACTGCCAGGATAGTGGAGATCCTAACCAATTAGTGAGCTACTCCATCAGCCTTGTACAAGGTGAAAGTAAAAACCTGCATACACTACGCCCTCCATGGAAGGGTCTGGAGAACCATGGGGTAGGGTGTGCAGTGTGGCTGGGGTGATGGATGGATGGGGTAGGGTGTGCAGTGGGGCTGGGTTGAAGGTATAGGTGACCAGCATGGCATCACACATTAACTCTGCCTTCTCTAATGAGATGGTAGGCTGGACATGAGCAACTCAGTCCACACCTAGAACGTGTAAGTAAGAAAACAAGGAAAGTTATGAACTTCCTGCTATTACATGAATATGGTGAATAAAGGCCACACAAAGACTTAACCTGACTCCGCCAGATGGATTGCTTCGCATTTCCTCCGCATATGGAAAACTGGAGCTCGCAAGATCAGGTTGGTCCCACGAGGCTAACAAAGACTCATTCTCTCCTAATACCTCCTTCACCAAGCAAACCATCGGCAAGCAGGCAAAGATCCAAAAAACGTCTGAAAATGATCCGGTATAATTTGCTATGCACTGATCTCCTCTTAGATTTTTGATCTAAATTCAAATTGGCACATATGTTCACAGTATATTTTTGTATATTAAAGCAGTAACTCAGCATTTTATTTGGCGTTAAAGGTGCACTGTGTCGAATTTTGCGTAGTGGAATACTTTTTCTTTCAGTGACCAGCTTCCACTAGCTGTAGAACGTATATTTCATGATAATTAAAAAATTGGAAAAGCAGCTAAGATGGGACAATGATTTCCTACACTATGCAGTGCTTATTTCGCTTTTTGAACAGGAATTGTAATGAGGACATGACGAGTGGTGCTTTCACTGAGTTTGTCATTGGGCACATGCTTTTCGGGTCTTCAATATAATATATACATTTTAGGCCGCATAGTGTAGGGAATCATTTTTAAATTTTTTATATATCAACACATATCGTTTTTACAGTATTTGTAAGTTGGTCACCTGAATGAGAAAGTACTTCCATTGTTGCAGTCAAATTCTACAAATAGCACTTTTAATGCCAAATTCTTCACTATTAAGTTAAATAACTAGCCTGGAAAAATCCAGACCCAAATCCGGAGGATATAAGGGTCTGGGATCTAGTAATAAAATGACCCAGCTCGAGGGGCGGCACCAAGTATGCATTTGAAAATCTCACTGTACGCAATTGGATATAACTACGACCTATCACCAGTGGTTTTTCGCTAAGCACCTATAGCGGAGCTAACTGGTAGATTAAACTCTTGCAAAAACAGCAAAAACGTCCTTCCTAAAAAGGAACAATTCGAGCACCGTCTCCTGTACCTCTTTTAGACAAAAAGCCAAGTCTAACTCGTTCATTGTAGTGGCCAAAGCCGTTTTAAACAACTGGTGTTATTACGATCTAACAATGTTTACTAATGACTTCGAGGTCGCAGCGCTGTCGTCATCTGTTTAACACGCTTCTGGCACGCCTATATCAGATACACCGATGTGATTGGTGTAGCTTGGCTACAAGGGCATAGTTAATGAGCAGAATTACTCGGTGCCAGAGTAACTTGCTGAGCAAATTCAAATTGTGCTCTCGCGAGAACTTTGGATTTCCAGGGTATTAAATAACACCAGTACGCATAACATTTCTTATTTTGCCTGTTTTTCTATTTTTTCTGTAATTCTATTTTGTATAGTTTTTTGGCTCATGTTCCATTTTTTAACAGCATAATGTATTTACCTTTTCCTTTTGGGCATCTTAAAGCCAAACCAAAACCACCTCCTAGTTCCAGATATTGAATTGAATTTATTTCAGGATAACCCCTTGAGATGCATCATCTCATTTTCAAGGGGGTCCTGCACATATATGTACAGACACAAAGGTTAACCACACAGTACATATACAAAAAAACACAGACACAGTCATTATCAAAACCAGAGAATACATCATTTGTAGATTTTATTATTATTATTATTATTTTACTGCATCTAGAATAGATTTCCATTACTTATTATTTTCAGCTGTTGAATTTCAAGGTATGTTTGTTCATTGACATTAATATCGTTCATATCCACTTTCAGTGCTCACCTTACCGTTCTGTTGATAGATTGGCAATGTAGTCAAGGTGATCGTTTGTGACAGATGTTAGAAAACTGCACAATCTATTTGTCTGTAGCTCTTAATATGACAATGAGAGTGACAAATGAATAGAACTACCTACTGTATTATGTACCCCTGGCTCTTATCTGTCACGTAAGACATACTTTTAGCCAAATTGTTTGAATATTGACAAATGAGCATGAATAGGTACAATAATGGCAAAGTGCTGTATGTGTTTTAAGTGTTTCATTCTACAATGACGAGTGATGGGAGGAAGAAAGACTAAAATATCATGAATGTCTTTAGTTTTTAGGTCAACCTTCATCCTCAATATCCATGATGCAATCTAAAATTACCTAAATGTCATGTATTTTGCGATAAAACTGCTGAAGTTAAATGCAAGTGCAGGATGAGAGGTTTTTGTCAGTAGTTTTTTGTTATGGTTACTATATTTGGAAGATGTCTATTTGCACTTGACAGAAATGGAAAACTCCCCATTCTGCTAAGACAGAGTACAAAAAAGCTCACAGCATTAGTGGAGAAATGTACCTATGGAATTGAAACACAGGAAACGCATGATATAATGATATTTTAGAGCCTGAGTCAAAATGCTTTTTTTGCCATCAAATTGCCATCAAACAGTATGAAAAACAAAGTTTATAGAAAGGACTTCCAACATCTTGAAATCAATTGTTTACACATATTTGCTGTGCTTGGCAGTTGAACTATTACAGTAGATTACATATTGTCCACCCGTCATGTTCTCCTTCTGTTCCCATTCATTCTCATACTGACTATTCGGAGAACGTAACAGTGGACTTCAAATGCAAATGTGATTGATTGTGTGAACCAAGAAAAGTAACACGTGGAAGAGAATTTTGACAGGCCCCATTCATTAAACTCAGGGTGAATGTCTCACTATGCCTGTTAGTGACACTGGTACAGGCTTTAGTGTGTTCAATCATATTGATTCATATAGATGACAATTGGTCTTCATAGAGCATACTTAAATTTATGATATGTAGCAGAAAATTATTGTAGTCTTCTACATTTACTTTAATTGCAAGACTATAATTTCATGAGAGACAGATCATGAAAAGTATGAGTCTTTTCTCCCTGAGACGTACATACTGTACTCTAGCAACGGAATTCAGTATGACCTACAGTATTACCATTCATTATTCATCACCACTTCTACAATGGGTCATATGGCTTTTATTAGCTGTTAATTAACCATCAACTGCTTATGTTTTAGCATGCAGTTTAAGGGCATAAGGCACTCGTTAGTCATTAAATATAAAGGAGACCACTGAAATCATTATTGTACTGTAGCAGCAATAGTATATACTCTGGTGAGGACAGTGTAAACCCAGAGATACACTGATGTATATTATTTTAACCACATAGTTCACCATGGTTACAGAGATGAGTCCATTCCATTCAGCATTCAAATGCTGACTGCTGCTGAGTAGTCATATACCGTTGGAATGGCTGTGTAAATTGTATTAGTCAACTTCTGTGCTGCTGAGTAGTCATTTACCATTAGAATGGCTGTGTAAATTGTATTAGTCAACTTCTCTCGCAGATTCAAGTTTGAATCCTGCAGACCAAGAGAATCTAAATAGTTTATTGAACGAATTGGGATAAAAATATACATTGAAACATCCATTTGCAGATCAGATTTACCTATATGCTACCATAAGCTCTGTGGTTACATCACTGAAAAAAGCAGTGTGGATTTCTTTACGGCTTAGCCTGATTTATAGTGTCATCTGGTGAATGGATTGTGGCGGATGATGCTGGACTGTGGTAGGAATACAAGCACACAGGACCCACACCATTTTGCTGAGCCTTAGTATGGTTGCTTCGTTATGCCTGCAGGCTAGAAATGCACAGAATCTCTAAATTGCCTCAACCAGCCCACTGCTAACACCACACACTTTCACCATACAATGAATCAATCTGCTACATGTCCCATTAAAAATGCTATGTTATTAGAATTTATTTTCATGTGCTATTATTATCAGATTACATGTAATGTGATTAGTAGTATGAAATAGTCAGTTTTTTACATTAATCTATTCATTTATTTCTATAATATGTTTTTTGTATTTGTTCCTGTTGACCATTCAGTGCCCAGGAAAGTGTACACTGTAAAAATAATCTGTGAAAAAACAGTAAAAAAACTGGTAATTTGCTGCCAGTACTTTTTCTATGCAAAAGAATGCATAGAAAAAGTTGTTAGAGGTATGTGAACGCACATTTGGACAAGCCAGCCTTATTTTGGAAGAAGGTGGTGTGGACTGATGAAACCAAGACGGAGTTATTTGGTCATAACAAGGGGCGTTATGCATGGTGGCAAAAGAACACAGCGTTCCAAGACCAACTATTCCTACCCACAGTAAAATTTGGTGAAGGTTTCATCATGCTGTTGGGCTGTGTGGCCAGTGCCGGTACTGGGAATCTTGTTAAATTTGAGGGTCGCATGGATTCCAATCAATATCAGCAGATACTTGAGAATAATATAGACAAATCATAATAATATAGAGGAAAATACCTTCATCCACTATCCAGACACTCATTACAGGATATAGAAAGTGTCTAGAGACTGTTATTTCTGCTAAAAGAGGCTTAACTAAATATTGATGTGATATTTCTGTTGGGGTGCCCAAATCTAGGCACATGTCTAATTTTGTTTCGCTGAATATTGCACATTTTCTGTTAATCCAATGAACCTCAATTCACTACCTAAATATTCCTGTGTCCTTCAGTTATTTGATAGATCAAAATGAAATTGCTGATCCAAACACCGAATTAATTACAAATGAAAATCATGGAAATTGTCAGGTATGCCTAAACTTTTAGATACGACTGTACATCATTCAACAATACATAGGCTGGAATACCATAGAAATTAGAATGCACACATATAAACACAATGCATACAAACACACCAGTTCATTTCCTAACATATATAAACATAAACCCTTAAACTTAAGTTCACAGACTATCAATTACACTTCTATCTGCCACAAATGGCCATCGGTCCAACCATGGTGAGTCAAAAAGGAAGGACGTGGCATTCAACATTAAAATAAACAGCCAAAGAGAACCCATTGGGCACACACAGGGACACATTCATACAGAATTTATTTATGTACTTTAAGTGGAACTGCAGAGAAATCTTAGACATTTGTACTTTAAAAATATCAAATTAGACCTTCGGTTAATCGAATGTGTGAAAAAGTATGTGTTGATTGCAGCCGAATGAAATAACAAGTAATGCAACTAAATGCTCCTAAGTAATTATGGTTTTCACAATCAATTTCAAAACCTTGGGGAGATCAAAGCAAGACTTGGTTTGAAGAGCTCACACTCACATAAGTTGAACAGAAGCTGCTAGTTCCATAACAATGTATGAACATATTGATTGTTTTCTTTGTACCCAAATGATACATGGCATAGATCTGGAATAACTACAACCTTGCATATTTAGTTTATGGACTCTCTAGGCAGGAGAATATCAATAGAACATTTACTGTACCCACTAATTATAATGATGCAAGGGCTTGCTAGATTCTTGGAAATCATGGTCATGGTTTGCCAGTCTGTTCCCATGGTAATACGTACAAAATCGTACAAAATCGTAAAATTAACAAAACGTAAGTCCATATGTGACTTTTCCAGAGGCACGAGAAAAAGTCAGTTTCCCTTAACCTTACATTAACTTTAACCTCATTAACCTAGCATATTATCCCTGAACTAAACGTTCCCCTATTGTTTTCAGTTGTAAATGATTGGTCTATTCTTGGAAGTGTTTCGGTAGAACTGAGATTCAATATATAAAAAAACTCACATTTTGGTTGGCCATGTCATACTGTAGGTCATTACGTATGGACACCGTCTTGGCATGAGAATGCGTTGGGTTAGCAGTAAACAAACATCACACACACATCAATCACTGGGGTATACCAGGCTGGATATTATAAGACTTGTATTCAATGTATCTGAGTGAGACGTGTTATGGTCTAAATAAAAACAAAACATGGATGTCAACTAACACTGAATAACCATGTATTGTTGCCAGTTATATTGCTTTAAATCCACAATTTTCAACATTATATGTATTTGATTAATTGTTTAAAATATTAATCGCTTAACTAGTTTATCGATTTGTTTTCCTCTGAAACTGCATCAGATCTGACCACCCTAACCTGGCTAATGTACCAACAAATGTGCCTGACCCCTCAATGAACAAATACTTCAGTTAAAAGCTTTATGGCACCTCTCTGTCATGAGACAGTGAAGCCAAGCAGAGTGAGTGGCCCTCTGGTCGCTCCCTGTTACATAACCTGTGTGATAATCTGACACCAGGGTACATGCTCTGTCTGCAGAGGATGGATCTGTCAATAAAACTGAATGGTTGTCTGAATGATAGTAACAAAACGGTCAACTCTGAATGACTCTCCTCTGTGTGGATAAGCAGATCCATATACTGGTATTCAAGAACATGACATGCCAATGGGAATGGTTGGAGATGTTTTTCTCCTCTCCCAATCTGTCATGTCTAAATCTGCGGTACATATGTAGGAGGATTGAAACATTCGCCAACTATACAATCGTGACTGAATTTAAAGGTGCCTGACATTCAAGCTAAGAGTTGCTCGAGAGACATGTGTCGAAGTAATTGCTTTCATTTACTTACCTATTTACCTGGGCAGTACCAATATTTGCTGCCCCTAGGAGAGCCCATGTATAGCTGGAATGCCACCACCAGGATACAAACACTGGCCATAGTGAAGTGATTGTGTTCCTAGGCAGAGACTTATAGGCAGAGTTGTAAAAAGTACAAAGTAAAAGTACTTTTCTGGGTTCACATGTTTTGGGAAGATCCTAATTAACCCTCTCTGCCATTGGTGGTTTGGTTTTCTCCTATTGAACCAACACTTGTGGCATTGAGTTATAAGAATGCTCTGCAGGTCGCATGAACCTGCATGAATGCATTCATGTCAGCACCTCCATGCACTGAGCTAGCTCCCCCTTAGAACCTCCAGTGAAAAATGCCGGGCGCCGCCGCTGGTGGTAGCTAGTTAGTTATGAAATCCCATTACCTGGTCATTTAGCTTTTATTTAGGGACTTCCCAAAGGGGTGAACCCAGCTGAGTACTTTTACTTTGTACTTTTTACAACTCTGCTTATAGGGCATTCACATGATACGGGGTGTGTGCTGTGCCAACACAAGATACAGCATAAAGCATTGTTGTATGAACTGGAATGCAAACAAAATCAGTTCCTTCATTTTGGTTCATAGATCAATATGACCAGATACTTTGATCCGATTGGTTGTGCTTCAGAAGGTCAGCAGCTTCTGGGTCAAACTTCAAACTATTTTACCGATGAGCGCAGAGGCTCGATGGTATTGGGAGCAATGCACACCACTTTGCAGATGTAACCATTTAAAACAGCCCAGCTAAGTTCTTTTTTGAAAGGAAGGGGCCTCTCTGGCACAATGACATTCTTGTCTGTATCATGTGAATGAAATGAGTATGGATTTCTAATACATACTGTACTGTACTTTACAAACTAGTGGATCTTTTTGGGTTTCTTAATTGGACAAGGGGTCTTTTGTGCACTAACAATGTGCTTTAGCAGAGTAAACCTATTGAAAGTAACGCAAGTTCTGGGTCCAGTAGTTCAACTTTATATAAATATGATTGATAAAAGAGCAGCTTATGAATTTAGTTGCAGTATTTAAATGTAGAGTTGGTCGGGACACTGTATTCATGTGTTATGGTACATGTAGACATGCATCAGTCAGAATTTTGGCAGCCATTCTGTCTCGAGGGACTAGTGTACACATCGTCATACTAGCCCCCTATATGCATTGAATGTGGTGGTATTTTACAGTAAACAGTAACTATTATAGAAATATTTAATTGATATTCTAAAAGTAAATGGAATGTCTTCATTTAACAATATCTGGAAAGGTGTCACAGGTGTGAATGTCATGTTTAGTATTTTTGAGAAGCCCATATTAATCTATAGAATATCAAGTCTTTTATTTTACAGACCGAAGTTTATAATTG
>JACXGM010005954.1:0-13584 GCA_016801145.1 Umbra pygmaea
CTAGTGACAACGCTATAAAAGCCTATTGCGGTGCTTGCGTCACTCCCTTATCCCTCCTACCAGTTCCTATGGCCACTTCACCAGTGCGAATGCAAATAGCAAAACCTGTTTTTGGGGAGAGTAGTTAGTAGAACTGTTTAGAAGTGGACTGTTCCTATAACTACGTTCCTGTAACTACTTGGTCGGAAAGCGGCTAATAATGCACTTAATTGGGAATTTTGAGACCTTACAAACATTTGGTTTCTATATCCTGGGGAAATTGTTTAACTCGTTTAGATTCTCTAAAATGTGGGGGGATGGGATAGCTAATCTCTATCGAACAAGCAATTAAAGATATTGAGGTATTAATGCTGATTCATAGTTTCTCAATTATTTTCACCTGGAGTTACATGTTCAGATCTTTGCTCTGATGTGGATTTGGTAACAAAGTTCCCTTATATTGTTACTCATAAGTCCCCTTTATCCAGTTAATAAACACTGAACACCCTACGAGCATATATGTGGCCCTATTTTTACTTTCTTGAGATAATTTGTGTTTTTATTTCGGAGGGATAATTGTATAAATGGGTGGGGTAATTTCAAATGTAATTAAATTTACCCAGACCCAAGACTCGGAGAGAGAACCCATCAGCCGGGCTATCAACTATTCCTCATTCTATTGTTAGACCTGACTGGCAAAACACAAAAAGGTCCCAGCGAGAAGCGGGCATAGCTCAGCAAGAAGTGAAAAATAACCACAAAAATGTAGATGACGCAAAAGGAAAGTTCCAGTATCTCATAAAACAGGGACTTACTGTGAAGTTTTTTTTTAATACAAAGACTTATGAATAGAGTACTAGAAAATGGGTAGTTGTTAGAGAGAGAAGAAATGGTGAGGGGTTAGAGAGAGAAGATATATTTAAGGTGCAGAAAATACTGCATAACCTGAGTTTCCAACTCTCACACAATGTCCATGAGCCACGCAATTGTCCCAGATCTCATACCACACCTCTCATTTCTTAAGCACAGAATCCCAGGTAAAAATAAGGCAGGTCACTTCATCAGATGGACCAGCTGTCCATTTTCCAACACTGAAATGATGTGCATCACTTGATACATCTCATCTCATGCCAGGCAATCTTAAAACGTTGTCTCTCTCCCTCTCAAAGGACATCAGCTTTTTTCCTGATGTAGTGTGTCTTAATCTGTGTTCATTTCAGCACAATGCTTGGTTGATCTGACCGATGATTAGGGGTGTGTCTTGACAAAGGTCTACAGGGTTGGCCACCAGGGTGCCAGTACTTCACCACAGACCATCTCCAGTGATCACTAATGAGCACTCACAAGTCTTTTTGACCTTTTGAATTTAATCAATTAAAGTATTTAACAGGCCTTCATCATTAGTTACATTCTGTTAACAGATTTTAGAAGGGGCGGACTGGGACTGAACAATGGCCCTGGACTTTGAAAGGCAGACCAGCCCAAGACCAGTGTACAGTTCCCAAATAGAAATGAACACACGTCTACTATATGACAGTAAACAATGATGCGGTGTTATCATTGGCTGCTAATAATACAGTATTTAAATGTGCTATTTGCAGAATAAGTAGAAAAATACTTTCTTCTTCAGGTGACCAGCTTAAGGATGCTAAAAGCATGATTTTTTTACAAATATGAAAAAACAATGTATATAGGATGTTTCCCTACACTATGAAGCACAAACTTACTGCATATAGACATTAACAGTATCTGATAAGGTGGTATAAAATGTAATTTAGTCCTTATTTCTTTGTCGTTTTACTTTTTTGTTGTCATGTTTTTATATTTATTGATGCATGAAGTCAGGTGGGAAAGACAAGTGTATTTCTGGAATGGGTCCAAAAAGATGATCACACACATTATTTGATTGCGTGTGCAGCATACGTACATATTAATATTCACTTTTTTCTTATTATGTAATTATGTGCAGCTCAATGCACATATTGTTCTTTGTTTTTTTCTTATTATTATTCTCCTCCATACTTTGTGTTTTGTGCCTTATCAGCAACTGCAGTTCTGACGCTTCCTATTGCTCTGTAGTTCCCTTGTGCATTTATAATTGATTGGCCCTCTAGTTTCTTATTACTGTTTATAAGTGATTCATTTCCTTATTGGAATGAATGGGCCAATTATTTAAACATTATTATGTAATTGAATCATTTGACCACCAGGTGGCTGTCTATATTATGATTTGGCCATCTGACTGAATAATTTCACCAGTTGGTGTCCTAGAGGAACAGAAACACCATAATGGCTGCGAGGATTTTCTTACATCTAATCACATTACATTTCACTTTTACAGTTATCAAAAACTGTTTCTGAACACATTTGAGATAAGAAATAAGCAATCATATTGCAGAATCAACAATCATATCGGATTTACACAGACCAATAAAAATGTTTTTTCCAAGCAAGTGCCACTTAAAGTATGCCATGTATGTTAAGCCAGCCAGCAGGGGCTGACCAATCTAGTGACAAGCAGCTTCACAGAAAATGGGCGGCGTGTGCAGCATAAATATACACTCATTTCAAATCTGATGACTGTAAACCACCCCCAAAAAAGTTGCGACAATCAATTTTTTACCACAGTGTAACACAATCTTCTATTTTATTATTAAGTGTTTGGGTACTGAAGACATTTGGAGACAGTTCGTCTGTGTGGCATAGTGGGCTAAGTCACTGTATTGCATATAGAGTTGAATCAAGGTTTTGAATTGCTTTTTATCGATACGTAAAGAAGCTATTCCTCAAACTGAAGATCTGCCGGCCTCTAGCTCTTCTGAGTGTCTATCTAGCTGTGCTGGACTGTCTCCCTAAGCCCACCAGGACAGATTTAATTCATTTTGACATTCAGGCTCTGTTGAAGGTGAACAGCAAATTAAAAGTGGTAAAGAAGTTTTAACTGAATCCTTGAGAGAAGAGAGAGCAAATTGTGAATATTGGAGGAAATCTACAGTTATACAAAGAAAAAAAACTGTAAATGTACAACGTATAATGTAAAAAAAATTTTTTTAAAGAAAGAATAAAAACACTGATTATGTAATGGTAGAATGAAAAAGAAGTGTACCTAAGCTGAGATATTGTAGCCTAGAAATCTAGACGCACCCTAGCGGCAGCAAATATAATTTGCAGCTAGGGTCAGTCTAGGAACTTTCCGTTGACTTGCGAGCTGGAAAAACCAAATTCTGGTCAGGCCAATCACAATGTGTATAGAGTCGGTGGGCGGGCTTAACGTAATTACGGGAAAACAAAGAAATGGTTACTGCTGCTGGCAAACAGCGGTCTTTCGAATCGGCTTTGGCCGCGGCTCCGTTAGACTTGGAGTTATCTTATCTTTGAGAAAATAACAAAGAACGGCACTGAAGTCATTCTTACAAAGGAAGATGTGTTCGGAAGTTTTGCCAACAGGACACTTCGTTGCTCTGGTTGGTTGTAGCGCTATCCGATTGCGTGCATAGGGAATTTGAAAGACAACCGTTTATCCCGCCCCTTGTATTGAGCTATGCCAATGGTGTGTTCCTAGACCCAACATCTTGATGTGGCTCACGCTTGCCATGCTAGAGATATTGTTGACACCTATGCATTGCCCTTTATCTAACCCTTAAAACAGTAGCATTAGAGGTGTGAACAAAACACACAAACACTCTGGAACACTGGTCAAGCTAAACACTTATTCTCAGTTCTAATTTCCCAGTCACATTCTGACAGAAACTCGCAATAAGATTTCAAACATGAATAAAAAATTAATGCACATGCCAAATGGAGATACACAGAGAAACTGATGTTATTCTTACTTTAATCACACATTCTTAGTTTACTTAAATGCAGTACACTCTTGCGTAGAAGATAACGAGAGAAATAGAGACAGATTACTGTATCAGCCTGTCATTTCTGATGTTCTTGATATATGTGGTGTCCTCTATGCGTGTCCTCCAACTGCTAAAGTGAAAGGCAACATAAGACCCCATATTTGGCCTTCTGTGTGCTTCATACCTTCTCTGTCTCAGCTGGCCGACCTGATTACATAAATCCCTTTGGGTGGAGGTCAGTGATTACGTCAGTCTCTACATTGTAGAGGTCAGTGATTTCTCCTTCCTCGTTACCACAGCGATGTCATCCAGAGTGGTCTACTCTGCCCGAAACTCTCGCTTTCACACATGTGAATGCATACAAAATATATTTAGACAGACACACAATACACAAGGTCGACCTAGCCTTACCTTAACCTTTGACGTAAATAATGTAACATTCATGCCTAAACTTAACCTAGCTCTAAACACTTAACCAGTAAAACTTAAACACTCTGGTGAGTTTTATTTATATTTCCTCTGCATCTAAACTAAACCTGCAGTCAGGTTTTCCTACATTAGTTGGGACCTGCACACACACAGACACAGTCACATTATATCACATTCAGCTTTCCTCCATAATCTAATAACCCTGTCTGTTCTCTTCAGAAGCCCATTCACCCTTAAAAGGGTAGGACCAACTCTCACACACACACGCGTTTTCGCACACCTCAACGCATGAGTGGCCTGACATGGTAATTGTGTGTTTCTCGATTGACCCCTAAACTCGTAACAGATGAAAGCGGCATTACCATGTTGCTGCTAACAGTTTAGTTTCCTCCACTGACAGCCTGCTTGCCTCACACAGGATTCGAACAGAGATCCTCTGCTTTCCAACACACACAAATGCCTTGCTTGACAACGTGCTAACTGATTGTGCCACGCAAAAGCTACAGATCAAGAGGAGTGCCCTTGGTATATATGATCTAAACTCTGTTTTACTATCCCTGTATAAACTCTCCACCCAGTGAACTTTACATCTTTTTAGCTACAGAATCCCACCTTTTCATCCAGATAAACAAAACAAAAAGCTAATATTAACCTTAAATCCAACCCCTACTCATAACCCCAACATTTCAGTGGTGGGAGAGAGCAAAAGGATGGAAGGGGAGAAGAAAAAGGCATGGTAAATACACACACATTTACAGGGTATAGGTGTGTGTGTTGGGCTGGTTTCATGAGATCAAACAGAACAGTGAAGTGACATCGTTATTCCCCATCCTGCTCTCAGCATCAACAGTCCGCCCCTCGTTGAATATGAATGCTTATGGCATCGTGAAAGTGCTTGGGGAAAACGCTTTTCCATGGGGAAAAATATCTGTTGTTAACCTGTGTGTTTCAAACATAATGAGACTGAACACAAACCTCTCTTTATTGCATATGAATAATGGTGGGCCTACTTTTATACACATTCTGATATATATTAATATGATCTCATAGAAGTGGCAATGGATGACAAAGACAGTAAAAACAAAATCACATCTCATTTTCGGTCAAGTGTTTCATCCAGATTTACATTGCTGCCCATAGTTCCCCTCCAATTTCACAATTCCTTTGTCATCCCTAAGGTATTCCCCTCTTTTCCCACAGAGAGTTCTGATTAAAGCTGAAAATAGCCCAGCGAATGCCCTCTTATTCACTCCTGGTGATTGGGTGCCTGCTATTAAACAGACAGACAGACAAACAGACAGGCAGGCAGGCCTTTGGGCAGCGGCCTGTTTTTGGAAGATGACAGCCAGCCAGGCCTGCCAACCCCTCAGCTCCCTTGGGGTTTCTGCACGGGCTCTAAATGGAGCAGGGCAGTGGGATAGACACACACACACATACACACACAATTTCCGGCCCGACTATTCACTGAAAGATCAAACGAAATGACATTTCAGTTTGATGTATACAGTGCTTGGCCGTCATCATCATCGTCATCCCCGCCATCAGTCCATTTCTCCGTCTTGCCTCACCCTCCTCTGTACCTTTCCAGCCTAACACCTATTAACACTATCTGGCCGATCATATTGGCTCTGACTCACCTGTCTAACTGACCTCCCCAAGCCCTCTTCACTGCCCCCCCTCATCTATCACCTCTCTCCACTCCCCTCCCCTCCCAGCCCTCTCCACTCCCGTCCGCCATATAACCTCTGTCACCCCCTTGACCCCTCCCTCTCTGCTAGCGACGGCTCCTCACACTCTGGGTTCATGCGTCTTTGCCCCTGCAGAGCCTGTCAATCACGGCCGTGCATCCTGCAAGGTCAGAGATAATCATGGACACATTCTGCATGTCTTCATTGTGGATTATAGAAATGGTGCTGTGTGTGTGTATTTGAGTGAGTTTGTCTGCATATAGTTTAACTATGAACTGTCTGTATATGTACAGTATGTATGTATGACATACAAAAATCGATAGATACAGAAGAGATCTTTTATGTAGATGTCTTCATTATGAAGTCTTGTTTACGACATGCTAAAATACTTTTTTCACAACAGTAATATCGTTTTAAAATAGTACAGTCCCAAGAGGTACATATGTTACTGTGCAGCCATCAACAATACCACAAGGTCCAGAATTCAATGTGAACTTTGCGCCTGCATCCTGCAAGTCGCTTCAGTTACGTCAACTGTAGCGTAAAGTTTTTGGCCTACTGGCTAGCAATTTACCATAATTGGTAACATTTACAATGGGTCACAATTTTGTCTGAGAGATATATGCCCTATCTTGATGCAGTAGGTACAGTTAAAACCATAATTTTGTCACAGAAACATTTAAAAATGTAGTCACAATTATCACACATTAAGCACAAACAAGATAAATGCTAGCTAGCCAGCTAGCTTGTTAGCTCCCCATGAATCTAGCCGTAAAGCCTTGGTTTCCTAGCTAGGAATTTACCATAACTAGTAACGTTTACAAAGGGTCATTATTGTCCTAGCGCTAAATGTCCTATCTTGCTTCAGTAGGTACAGGTTGAACCACAATCTGTCACAGATACATTTCAAAATTAAATCACAAATATCACACAATAAACACAAACAACAAATACATGCTAGCTAGCCAGCAAGCTTTGCTTCCATTGATGTTCAATGTGGCATTAGCCTTATTACCATGACAGTGATAGTAAATCAGTCAATAATTTTCACCAAGTAAATCGAGAGTAATACCACCTACCTAGCTCTGAATAGTACTGATTGACCAGTATTCTGTGGGCCATTATGTTTTTATTTTACATTGCATTTTTCCAAGTATATTCATAAAGACATGAGCCATTATAGGCAACTAATCTGCAACTACCAGGTAGACTGACGGCATCAAAGCACCAGTTACTGTCTGCTGTAATGTGACTTTCAGCAGACAGTAACTGGCTGCTGAAATGTGACTTTCAGCAGACAGTAACTTTTCCCACCTTGTCAAACATTTGGTTGACAAGGTGGGAAATAGTGACTTTCAGTCACTATTTCCCACCTTGTCAACCAAATGTTATATCACCTGACGATCTCAAAATGTAACAGACTGAGTAGTGTTCTGTGAGAAATTATTTCAATTTTACATCACTTTCACCAATTACTGTATACACAAAATAATCAAATGAACTATAGCTTACTGGTGCCACTGGTAGTTTTTAGATAATGAATAGAACTTTTCCAAAAAACCTTGTTCTATGTTAGCGTCAAAATTCAACTTAGTTGAAGAAGGTTGAAAGCAAAAATGGAGCCCTGTCCCACTCTTTTCCACAAATAATGTCTGCCTCTGGACACATTGCTGGGTAGTGAAAACCACCACCAGTGCCAGTTCATCCTAGGGTCGACAATAGCTTTACCCGCTGGCCAATAACCATAGCAACCAGCAGCTTGATTCGCCTTATAAAATGTTGTCCTTTGCTGTATGACTTCCTCACTATATCCCAGCTCAAACATGTTTGGTTGGATATTACCACTCAATAACACATTTGATTCAAAGTTGAAATGGTCCAGGTCTTCTGATATTTCATCAATTATAGAAAAAATAAAATCCCTCTCAACTCATATTTGCTACCTCAATACACAATATTCTCGACCTCAATACCACATTTTTTTTCTCCAATCAGCTCGTTTCAGGGGCATGACAAAAACATATGGAAAACTACTGAGTGCCTCCCCTGAGTCTAGCTGTAGTTTTCAAAATTCAAAGATTTCTCCATGCGTCTTGCCATGCTCTCCACTCGTATTTCACATTGTTCTTGAGTGATGTTATGCCACTCCTGATGCAAAGATTTAAACAGCTAGTACTGTTTGATGTGTTGTGTCCATCCATATTTGTCATGATCACAATTCAATTGGATTGATTTCAGAAAACTCAGTTGTCTCTTGATTTAGTAAAAAAAGGAAATCATTTTTAATGTAGTAAAAAGAAAACCTCTGAGTACTTAACTGTTAGATGTAGGATACAAACAAAGCAAACTCTGTGGCTAAATTGAGGTATTATTTCCAAATGATTTCAATAAGGGTTAGGGATTAGTATATGATCAAAAAATGAAATTGCTATCCCTGAAAAAGCTAACCAAAGATCTGCCTTCCATTGCAACTGAATACACTGCCTATAGAGCCTTTGAGATCCTGACAAAATTCTTCTCTGTCAGGTCAAGTGTAGTGTCGCTCTGGAACACTTACAGAACTGTTCCCCTTAAGGAGAGGCTGGTCCATGGAGTACCACATTCCTTGGGGTGCGGTTGATGGGGAGGCACAGACCAGTAGTACTGTAGTAGGGGCCAATACCATTCTCCTGAGAGACAATTGGATAATTGACTTTGGTAGAGTGAGGGCATATGGCAACCGTCGGCCTGAGAGACATCACAGAGGGGGGCACGGTGCTCAGAGCGTGTCCTGTGTTTGACCGTGGCCATGTAGGGAACTATGTATTGAATAGGGTGCCATTAGGGAGGCATCCTGGGGCCACAGCTGAGGTAATGACTGTCTTGGAGAAGGAGCCATACCGTCTGCCTGGGGCAATGGGGAGTGGGGGCCATGTGCTGTCTTGGAATAGGCTTTGGTCGATCCCTATGCCTCTGGGCTGTCAGGCTGAGATAGAGTCCCACCGTGAGGTTAGCAGAGGCTCCGGATTGTTCTCTGGCCCGTAAGGGGATCGAGAGGTGGCTGGACCATCGGGATGGAGAGGACAGGCAAATACACAAACAGCCAGCGATATGACCACCATAATGGCAGGACCGCTTTTCTTTATGTGTGCGCGTGTGTGGAGTGTGCGTCGCAGGGGACAATGGGTTAAAGGGCGTACAGAGAGAAGAATGAATGTGCTTACTGGTTGTGAGGCTGTAATGGCAGAATTAGAGGAGGGCAGTAGACAGACAGTGATGGAGAGATCACATGGGTTATTGGCCCTAATTTGTGTGTTGGGGACAGACACAGAGACAATGAGCCTAGATGTGGAGGCATAGAGGGAGAGACACTGGGGAGGGTGGGAGAGAGAGACTAATGGATGAGAGTGCTTAGTAGCCTTGTAGCATTCTTTTAAAGGTCAGAGAAAGAGGAGATATCCATAAAACTCTTGACAGGCATGTCCCTTCAGCCCTCTATCCTTGCATCTCGCCAGTCCTTGGATGAGACAGGCCTCGTCTCTTGGGCTTTAAAAGGTCGAGACCTTATGTCCCTGGAAGTGCCATAAAGGCCCTGCACTCCTGCCTGCCTCACCGCCGTCCCATCTCCCTGGAGCTCTTCATCTGACCCGCGTCGCCCACCTTCCTCTCCCCGACCTCTGTAACTTGCAGAGACAGGCTTCCCTATTGGTCGTTGGCCTGATAAAGTGCTCGCCCTCGTTATACTGACCCCTAAAAACACATCAGAACCCCGTGGATCAATATGGACGCACTCCTTCCCATCCCATTTGCTCACTCCTCGCGGTCTCATCCATGGAACATCCCTCTATCAATTATTCACCTCCTCATTATCCTTCTCGTCTTATCATCGTCCTCTTGTTATTACTCCTCTTCACAACGCCCACTCTCCTCCTGAATCCTACTCTGCTCCTGTGTTCTTCCATTCTTCTTCTCTGCTTCTTTCCATCTCCTCCACTTCTTTTTCACTCTACAGGTTTGCCGTCGTTCCACTCTCATGTGTACTGACAGTAAAGTGCCAGGATTCAATGAAGTTCATCCTCACTGTCATCATCAGAGCAAACCAAAATCAATATCCTTGAGGAGATAAACAAATGGATATATTCCAGACTAATGCCATGGCCTCGTAAATTACAAGTCTGTAGGGAATCATTGATATTCCTCTGTTTATTAGTGTGCCCTGTGCCTTGGCATTGCTAGACAAAGATAACTGTGCTTAAATATAAGGGCTATGGGATAAGCACATGGAAAAGGTCTCATTGGCCGATACACAGTGTGATGGATGCTGTTGACTGGCAATAAATCAATTGGTAATATTCATGTAATATTGAGTTGCATTAATAGGTTTGTCAACAGCTGGATGCTAAAAGTATCTGTAATGAGGTCAATGGCATACATTATTCAAAAGATCTCCAAAAATCATGTGACTTGACAAGTATTTTTTATAACTGTGCAACACTGACTTCATTATAAAAACCCCTTGAGAGGAAGCAGTGAAGGAGACAAGACAAAGATCACAGGAGCAACAGAAAACAGAAGAGAGAGAGATATAGAAATATGAATGGATCAGTTGAAAACGCACTGGCTTATATCGGACACCCCCCCAGCTTCTGAAAGGAAGGGTTGTCCATGGGCTGTCAGGTCTGAAATTTACAGTGCATCTGGAAAATATTCACAGCGCTTCACTTTTTCCACATTTTTTTATGTTACACCATATTCCGAAATGGATAAAATTCATTATTTCCCTCAAAATTCTACCAACAATTCCCCACAATTTGAAAGAAGTGTGTTTGAAATTAAATTTATTTAAAATAAAAAACAAAAAAAGCACATAAGTATTCACAGCCTCTGCTCAATAATTTGTTGAAGTACCTTTGGCAGCCATTACAGCCTCAAGTCTATTTGTGTATGGTGCTACAAGCTTGGCACACCTATTTTTGGGCAGTTTCTCCCATTCTTCTTTGCAGGAACTCTGACACTCATTCAGGTTGGATGGGGATCGTTGGTGCACAGCCATTTTCAGATCTCTTCAGCGATGTTCAGTTGGGTTCAAATCTGGGCTCTGGCTGGGCCACTCAAGGACATTCACAGAGTTGTCCTGTAGCCACTCCTGTTATCTTGGCTCTGTGCTTAGGGTCATTGTCCTGTTGGAAGATGAACATTCGCCTCCAGAGCGCTCTGGAGCAGGTTTTCAGCAATGATGTTTCTGGACATTGCTGCAATCATTTTTCCCTTGATCCTGACTAGTCTCCCAGTTCCTGCCATTGAAAAACATGCCCACAGCATGATGCTGCCACCACCATGCTTCAGCGTTGAGATGGTATTGGCCAGGCGATAAGCAGTATCTGGTTTCCTCCAGAAGTGACACTTGGCATTCAGGCCATATAGTTCAATCTTTGTTTCATCAGACCAAAGAGGTTTGTTTCTCTCTGGGAGTCCTTCAGGTCCATTTTGACAAACTCCAGACGGGCTCTCGTGTGCATTTTACTGAGGAGTGGCTTCTATCTGGCCACTCTACCATACAGGCCTGATTGGTGGAGTGCTGCAGAGATGGTTGTTCTACTGGAAGTTTCTCCTTTCCACAGAGAGACGCTGGAGCTCCGTACAGAGTGACCATTGGGTTCTTGGTCACCTCCCTGACTAAGGCCCTTCTCCCTTGATCACTCAGTTTGGCCTGGCGGCCAGCTCTAAGAAGAGTCCTGGTGGTTCCAAACTTCTTCCATTTACAGATGATGGAGGCCACTGTGCTCATTGGGACATTTAAGGGTGAATGCATTTTTCTGTACCCTTCCCGAGATCTGTGCCTCAATACAATCATGTCTCTGAGGTCTACAGACAATTCCATGGACTTCATGGCTTGGTTTGTGCTCTGACATGCACTGTTAACTGTGGGACCTTATATATACAGGTGTGTGTCTTTCCAAATCATGTCCAATCAACTGAATTAGAGTGAAACAGGATGAACTTGATGTGAATACTTATGTACATGTGATTGAGTTAGAATTACAAGCTGGAAGCTTTAAAAGGAGATTAGTGCTTGTAATCATTGTTCTTCCTCTGTCAACCATGGTTACCTGCAAGGAAACACATGCCATCATCATTGCTTTGCACAAAAAGGGATGCACAGGCAAGGATATTGCTGCTAGTAAGATTGCACCTAAATCAATCATTTATTAGATTATCAAGAACTTCGAGGAGAGAGGTTCAATTGTTGTAAAGAAGGCATCACTATCCAGCAAGCACCAGGACTGTCTCCTAAAGTTGTTTCAGCTGGTGGATTGGGGCACCAACAGTGCAGAGCATGCTCAGGAATGGCAGCAGGCAGGTGTGAGTGCATCTGCATGCACAGTGAGGTGAAGATTTTTGGAGGAAGTCCTGGTGTCAAGAAGAGCAGCAAAGAAACTACTTCTCTCCAGGAGAAACATCATGGACAGACTGATATTCTGCAAAAGATACAGTCATTTTCTCAGATGAATCCCCTTTATGATTGTTTTGGCCATCCAGAAACCACCTTCTCCAGAGAAGACAAGGTGAGTGCTACCATCAGTCCTGTGTCATGCCAGTAAAGCATCTTGAAACCATTCATGTGTGTGGTTGCTTCTCAGCCAAGGGAGTGGGCTCACTCCAAATTTTGCCTAAAAAACAATGGTACCAACACATCCTCAGAGAGCAACTTCTCACAACCATCCAAGATTAGTTTGTGATGACCAATGCCTTTTCCAGCAATATATGTCCATTCCCTTTGTTTGCCATGAGCCAAAAGTGATATCTAATTGGCTCGGGGAACAAAACATTGAGGTTTTGGGTCCATGGTCAGGAAACTCCCCAGACCTTAATCCCATTGAGAACTTGTGGTCAATCCTACTAAAATTCAGACAGATTCCAAGCATCAATCATGAAGGAATGGGCCGCCATCAGTCAGGATGTTGCCCAAATGTTAATCGACAGCATGCCAGGGCTTGCAGAAGCCTTGGAAAAAGATGGGTCTACACTGCAAGTATTAATATTTGTATAAACTTAATGTAATTGTCAATAAATCTGTTGACACCTATGGAATGCTTGTTATTATACAACGTATTAACTACTTACAAAAAGATCTAAAAACACTGAAGCAGCAAACTTTGTTGAGACCAAAATTTTTTCATTCTCAAAACATTTGACCACGACTGTACATTTACAAATAATTATTTTACATTTTCCATACTGTCCCAACATTTTCAGAATTGAGGTTGTATTACATGTGTACACCTTTGATAAGGCTAATTTGCCAAATGAACATGTTTGCATGATGTGTCATGTTAGGAAATATGATACAGTGCCTTGCGAAAGTATTCGGCCCCCTTGAACTTTTCGACCTTCAGGCTTCAAACATAAAGATATAAAACACTAATTTTTTGTGAAGAATCAACAACAAGTGAGACGCAATCATGAAGTGGAATGAAATTTATTGGATATTTCAAACTTTTTCAACAAATAAAAAACGGACAAATTGGGCGTGCAAAATTATTCAGCCCCCTTAAGTTAATACTTTGTAGCGGCACCTTTTGCTGCGATTAAAGCTGTATGTATCTATCAGTTTTGTACATCGAGAGACTGACATTTTTGCCCATTCCTCCTTGCAAAAG
>JACXGM010005954.1:13684-33972 GCA_016801145.1 Umbra pygmaea
TTGGATTCAGGTCTGGACTTTGACTTGGCCATTCTAACACCTGGATATGTTTATTTGTGAACCATTCCATTGTAGATTTTGCTTTATGTTTTGGATCATTGTCTTGTTGGAAGACAAATCTCTGTCCCAGTCTCAGGTCTTTTGCAGACTCCATCAGGTTTTCTTCCAGAATGGTCCTGTATTTGGCTCCATCCAACTTTCCATCAATTTTAGCCGCAGAGAAGCAGACCCAAACCATGATGCTGCCACCACCATGTTTGACAGTGGGGATGGTGTGTTCAGGGTGATGAGCTGTGTTGCTTTTACGCCAAACATAACATTTTGCATTGTTGCCAAAATGTTAGACTTTGGTTTCATCTGAGCAGAGCACCTCCTTCCACGTGTTTGGTGTGTCTCCCAGGTGGTTTGTGGCAAACTTTAATCGGCACTTTTTATGGATATCTTTCAGAAATGGCTTTCTTCTTGCCACTCAGCTGTAGATCTCTGCAGTTCATCCAGAGTGATCATGGGCCTCTTGGCTGCATCTCTGATCAGTCTTCTCCTTGTATGAGCTGAAAGTTTAGAGGGACGGCCGGGTCTTGGTAGATTTGCAGTGGTCTGATACTCCTTCTATTTCAATATTATCGCTTGCACAGTGCTCCTTATTTAAAGCTTGGGAAATCTTTCTGTATCCAAATCCAGCTTTGAACTTCTCCACAACAGTATCTCGGACCTGCCTGGTGTGTTCCTTGTTCTTCATGATGTTCTCTGTGCTTTCAACGGACCTCTGAGACTATCACAGAGCAGGTGACACAGGTGGATTCTATTTATCATCATTAGTCATTTAGGTCAACATTGGATCATTCAGAGATCGTCACTGAACTGCTGGAGAGAGTTTGCTGCGCTGAAATGAAAGGGACTGAATAATTTTGCTCACCCAATTTGTCAGTTTTTTATTTGTTAAAAAAGTTTGAAATATCCAATAAATTTCGTTCCACTTCATGTTTGTGTCCCACTTGTTGTTGCTTCTTCACAAACAATTACAGTTATATATCTTTATGTTTGAAGCCTGAAATGTGGCAAAAGGTCGAAATGTTCCAGTGGGCCGAATACTTTCGCAAGGCACTGTATGTGTCTATCTATTTAGCAATTAAAAAGATCATTGTCTATTTATTACTTCATTCATTTAGCAAAACAGCTGTGTGTGGCTGAATATCACTGTGAATGTCACTTCTAAAGCATTTGCAGAGTTTATATTATGATTTGGAACTTCTCATAACTCACTAACCTGTCTACTGTAATCTATGTGAAAGGTGCTGGCCATGGTGCTGAAATCAGTCCATTCAGAATAACTAGCCTACAGTTATATGTATGCAGGATGCTGATTATGTTTCTGAAAACTGACTATTTCAGCATAACTAGTCTACTGTAATCTGTGTGCAAGGTGCTGTCCATGGTGCTGAGTACAGTCCATTTAGAATAACTAGTATACTGTAATCTGTGTGCAAGGTGCTGTCCATGGTGCTGAGAACAGTCCATTTAGAATAACTAGTATACTGTAATCTGTGTGCAAGGTGCTGTCCATGGTGCTGAGAACAGTCCATTTAGAATAACTAGTATACTGTAATCTGTGTGCAGGGTGCTGTCCATGGTGCTGAGTACAGTCCATTTAGAATAACTAGTATACTGTAATCTGTGTGCAAGGTGCTGTCCATGGTGCTGAGAACAGTCCATTTAGAATAACTAGTATACTGTAATCTGTGTGCAAGGTGCTGTCCATGGTGCTGAGAACAGTCCATTTAGAATAACTAGTATACTGTAATCTGTGTGCAAGGTGCTGTCCATGGTGCTGAGAACAGTCCATTTAGAATAACTAGTATACTGTATCTGTGTGCGAGGTGCTGTCCATGGTGCTGAAATCAGTCCATTCAGAGCAGCTGCAGATTCTGCGCCAGTCTGTCACTTTGAAATTGGTCAATGAGCTATGTCATGTCAGAGGTTGGAAGAAAATTGAATTGTTTCCGGCCACAAATACACAGTTGAAAATGTACACGCTCACATTCACACACACACACAAACAGATTGACATACACACATGGGAACGTACCGGCGTACACTGACTCCTATCCGGTAACTCCTGTCTCCACTCATGCATGAGCACACAGGCACTCAGCCATATTTCTGTTCATTTGTACCCCTGCCCCAATTTTTGTCAGCTGCTCTCTCTTCCTTTCCTCCCTGTCTCTCCATTTTTTAATGCTCATTTTCATTTCTTCCATTGTTCGACTTTACCTCTCTTCCATTTTTTACCTCACTTACTATTTCCTGCCATTGTTCAGAGTATATTTCAGTCTTCTATCCAAGTGTGAAATTCCATATTGTCAATCCCTGTCATTCACATTGCTTCAGTGACATAAAGGCAAAGAATGGTGTTTTTCGCTCTTTGTCAGTTTCACAGTCATCTTAAGCTTCTGGGTGCTTAGTAAGGAAATGGGTACAACAGCTCCCTGAGTAAGAGAGCATGTCTTGAGGTGCAGAATTACCATAGCTCGCAGGCGTGACACATCTGGGAAATGAAGAGAGTGAAAGGAGGAGGGGAGTAGGGAGGTTGACACGCTCGTTCAGTTCTCCCATGCGATTCTGGTGACAGGTGCTGGTGCGGAAAATGGCAGCTCCCACAGGACTCCACCTAGGGGGCTGCCACCATCTAGCACAGGTGTGTACTGTATGTGTGTCATATTAGTGTGTGTATGCGTGTTTTTTCACTCGCATACGATTTTTCTTACAGGTCTGTGATATGCCACTGATACTATATGGCAGAATGTTCACCCCACCACTGCCTCGCCCTCCACACAAACAGTACACACACACCATCTTGTTCCTTGTCTTCACAGAATGTCGATGGCCCTTTCACTGTAAACCTTACCACATGAGCACACCTGGGATATCACCCTGCTTTCGCTATCCAAGCTTCTCTTGCTCTTTCTCCTCTGTGTGCGGGGTGTAATGGGTGTACATTGACAGGTTTATCATGACAGCGCCCAGCTGTGTGTACCGTAAACTAACTGTGAGAACAACACAAGGTCACAATTACCAATAACTTCGAGCAAGCCATTACTCATGCCATTTTAGCATCTATGTTGTAAACTATTTGTATTCTTTTTTGATTACTTTTGGGGTATTGTTTTTCAATTTCTTTTTAATAACAGAACAGTAGGAAGCGTAGGATAGGGAGACAGTCACGTAGGGGGAGACAGAGAAGAAGGGCACAGATAGTGGCCGGGCCGGGGCTAGAACCGCTGTCGCCATGGCACATGTGGTCCAGAGTCAGGAGATTAAACCACTACACCAACTCTGGCACAAACTATTTGTATTTCTATATAAAGTAGTGACATTCTCCACATGGCGTATTCGATCAAAACGTATTCAAAATGGGTTACAGCAAATGTGCCTTTATCAGATGTGCCTTTATCAAACAGGCAAAGAGATGAGGTGGCTGACAAATTAGATCACAATAACGTGAAGTGGAAGACAATGCGATTTGTGTCCAAGGCCCAGAACCGGCAATTTAGCTTCAAGCATCCCTTAGAGAGAGTGAGAGAGAGGGGGGAGAGTAAATTTGCAAATGTATGTGAGAGAAAGAGAGACTTCAACAACAATCAGATATCCCACCATCTCCAAAGGGGTTAATATGCACTGCACCTGAGGGAGCTGTCTACTAAAGCTGGCAATAAGAGTCCAATCTAATCACCATCACTGAATCTCCTGCTCTTTTCTCTGAAAGCTCTTTTCTCTCTCTCACTTTCTACCCTCCCCCTTCCGTCTCCCTTTCCTGCTCTCTCTACTTCCTACTGCTTCTCACTCTTCCTCTAACCCTTTCCCGTAGTCCTCCGCACACGTTTATCTCGCTCTCTCATATTTCTCTCTGTCTCTGTCTCTCCAACCCCACTCTCAGACACACCACCACCTCCATCAAACTGAATCCCAGTCACCACAGCAGAGGCTGGGCCATAAACCAGTTCTTCCTCAGGCAGTCCCTTCCCAGTCAATGACTTCTTCTATATCAAACCCACCAATAAAGTGTGAGCAGATACGCTGGAGGACAAGGAGTCAGTTGCCGGGTGCTTTGGGCTGTCTGGATAGTGTCACAGCATAAATCTGCCCCCACCGTTGTCTCCCCTCTATAGAACAGAAATGCAGCTACTTACAAGCTCTTGTGTCCAGAGCGGGTGTCCTTGACTAGGGAGCTGAGGCTGGAGAGACTTGCTTCTCTTTTATGCGGAGTGACACATTGGGTAAAATGTGACAGTTGCTGGCATAGTGCAGTTGCTTTAATGTAATTGCCTGGACCAGTTTGTCATAGAAGTGCCCAACATGGTTGTAATGCTGCTAGCGCACCACCCACCAACCCAAGTCCTTTTCGGCAGAATTTTATCTCAGAATGGGGTTTAAATATGGACTCCAGATTCCGTTGATATACAGCAGAAGTGGATCAATTTGTCTGAGAGAGAGATGGGGGGGTAATAGATGGAGAGTAGGAAGAATAACAAGAAGAAAAAGTTCCTGAGGAAATATGCGATGCTACAGAAGAAAACAGGGCAAGAAAATAAGGACAGAAGAGTGTGTTCATAATAGTCAGAACGCGAAAGCACACTGTTCTTCCTATAAAGATCTGCGAGGATTCCTCAATTTCTTCCACAGCAAGTATGAGAACAAACTAGAACCTTTTCGCTTTTAATGCGTGTATTGGAAGAAAAGCTTCCGATACTTTTTTGCAGTTTGCCACAATAAGTGTGAATGTGGGTGAAAGTAGCTCAGACTGTTTGTATCAGAAGTTTGTGAAGGGCGGAAAAAATAGACTGTGATTTGACAGCTGACCATTAGCGGGCTGTGGTTGGGTGTGATGGTTGGCTTGGAAAAAATGGATTTATCTTCCAAGTTAGTGACTTCAAATCAACAGAGAGGCAGAAGTGTTTTAATAATTTACAAATCATTACAGACAGATGACAAATGAAAAGAAAAACCTAAATAAAAAGTGTCAGTGTGGTTTTGCATTTTCAGCCAGAACAGCTTCGATGCACTTGGCATGGATTCTATTAGTTTGTGGACCTCTACCGGAGTGAGGAAACAATTTTTCTAGAAGATATCCCCTCATTTGGTAATGGAGTGTGCTCTCTAACACTTAGGTCACACATTTCTAGAAGGTGTTAAATTGTGTTAAGATCTGGTGACTGTGAACAGCAAAGCATATGATTCACATAATTAGCATCCTTCTCAAACTATTTTGTGAATCCTCGTTCGCTGTGTATGGGGACATTGTCATCCTGGAAGAGACCACTCCCATCAGGGTAGAAATGTTTCACCATGGGATAAAAGTGATCACTCAATTATGATCAATTATGATCATTAACACTTCTCTCTAAATGGAAAAGGGAACCCAAACCATGAAAACTATTCACTTCTGTAAAGGTTTTGATGACCTGAGCACCTCTATGTGTTATGAGTTAGTTTACCATCATCGGTGACACTATTCCTATTGTTGGCTCATTGTTATCATAATTGATTAAAGATTAAAAGACATATCCTCATGGAAAAGTTAAACTTAAATTATACTTTCATCTTGCAATATTAAAACCCATGCCCAAAAGACACCCTAAGTCAAGAATGAACATTAAATTATTATTTATTTCCCAAAATTTCAGTTTATCAAAGTTGATCTGCATAGTGTGTTGTCTGGTTACCTCTCCTGGGAACAGAGATGAGCGTGTCTGAGTCCTGCTGAGTGACACTGAACGTTGTGTCAGGGATCTCTAATAGTATCATGCACCAACATTGTAAGGAAGCAATTGCATTTATTATGTTATTCAAAACATTAATTCAGGGTTTTCCTCTAATTTGTAACCAGCACATTTATCTTATTATTTCAGTAATAGTAACCCTAACTTTACCACCTTACACAATACACCGCTAAATGTAACCTACTCAACTGTTTTAAGAGCTAATCCTTTAAGAGACAAATATTTCAGACTATTCACATTTTTTTTAATATTATTTCTTTGTGTTTCTAACATTTTATTCAAACCACGAAAATGAACAATTAATACCTAACCATATTAATTAACCTTAACTTCTAACCTTGATTCTAACATTTATATCTAAACCTATTTCTTATTTTATTTAGGAAAAACAATAAAAAACATTGAGTAGTGATAAAAGACTAGGGCTGTGTGTCCTCTGTGTACCCTGGAGCAGATAAAGCTGTTTTGGTTGACTGGCTGATTGCACCAGCATGTAAGACTGAGTGCACGGGACCTTCCTATCTGTTATGATTTTTGCCTTGCTCCCTGTATGCACAAGTGTTGCCTTTGTACTACACACACGCACACACACTATCACAGACCTGGGGTTAATACTATTTCAAATACCTCTACTACATTTACCTACCCTTTCAGGAGAGATTTAAATGCAGTCCAGATCTTTAACAACTGGCTACAAAAATTGTCACTGAACATGTGTACATGTCACATTTTTCCTGGTTTGAATACTGTGGCAGGTGAACTGAGAATGGACTCCTTATTATCTATATGTGTTTATAGACCCATTTGTTGGACAGGTATGTATGCTTTATGGTTTATAGTGAGTAGTTTGTGTTCTATATTATGCCAGTGTATTTCACTGTTCATTTCTGTTGGGTATTGTGATGTGTGGCGCCACCCCCTGTTCTACTGTTGCTATGTTCCAGGTTGATTGAGAGACCGGCTGATCCCGATTAGAGACTGCTTCTATCCGGCCTCCTTTCATCTCTGTTTGATGCCCAGTGGAACAGGGGATGGCGCGAGTCATTGATTATCTGTTCAGTAGCGTTACTGTGGGTTGTTGTGTTAAGCGTGTAGTCCTGTTTGAGTTTAGGCGTGCACTTTTATAGATTTTGCCTAAGCATCCGTGCCGCTATAGAGCACGTGTATTTGCAAAGTTCTATTTACCATTGTGCTATTCACAGTCTGTGTCACCTGCAAATTAGTTTCCATGCTACTTGTTTTTTGGACAAACAATAAGTACCGGTAAATTCTACAAACAACGACTAGCTGCCTGGGTCTCCCTCTCTCCACCACACAACACACCTTTTATAACTGTGACAGTACTATTTCACGTATGTGCAGGTTATGAAAATTAATGAAAGTAAGTGTCAGAATATAATCAGAAGGACATTACTTTATTCATTTAATTTGTCTTCCATGTTTAGTGGAAAACGTTGCATTTCCTGTTACGCTACATTTCCCATCTCAGCGTTCCTGATCAGTCAGATCAGTAATAGAAATATTATTACAGAAATGGAGAGTCATCTCAGACCTGCTCAACCCTCTGCCTGTCCATGTTCATCAGGATTTAGACAGCTGTGTGTGTCTCTGTAGGTCTGATCCAGATCTATTAAAACATCAGATAGCTCAATGGTTAGAAAGTCGGACTAGTAATTGAAATGTTGCCAGTTTGATTCCCGACTGTTCTAAATGGAATTTTGTCCTTGAGCAAGGCACTTAACCCTACTTGTTTCAGAGTAATGTCTCTGTACTTACTCTAAGTCACTCTGGATAAGAGCATCTGCAAAATTAGTTACATGTAAATGTAATCATGTAAGGACCAAATTTCTGCAGAAAACAGTATACCATTAACAAGGGAAAATTTCATTTTTGGCATATGGGTTAGGTGTTAGGAAAAAGGTGCAATTGGACTTGGTTTTGTAATAGTTCACTTGCCATTATATAAATTACTGGTAATAAAAAATGATCATTAGGGATAGGCATTAGACCAGATTTTGTGCATTTGTTTTTAGATCTGCTCGGAAACGCACATATTTCACAAAGTTTTTGCACACATCGAAATAGCTAGTGCTGAGCGTGACAAGCAAGCTAGCTACTTCTGCATTGTTTGACATAAATAACTTGCTTCATAAAATGTTTGACATGATGGATCTGACGGCTTCTTTACAGTGAAATCAGTCTGTGGTTTTGAACAGGTGTTGTGAGTTTATTGGGATTTGGAAAGCTCACTGCTGCAGTTGGGGAATCGGAGTGCTGCTAAGTTTCTTTATCAGTTCCAAAATAAAAAACATGGAGATGTATCCCAGGTGCTGTGAGTGAGTGTATTATTCACTGGTCTCACACATCTAGAGGGTCCATAAAATAGCAATGCCATTTTCCATACTGCCATCTGCTTGGTAACCTGGTAAAAAACTCTTCAGTGTGACCTTCAATACGCCCCTGTTACATAAACTACACCAGTCTCGCCCCTCGAAATCAAATCACTTTCACTCAAAGCCTTGCTATAGCTCAGCTCACTCTATAACATCTGCTATTGAAATAGTTACCGGTATCTGTGTTCTGTTACACATCTCTCAATACTTACTTCTGAAACTCACTTCTCCACTGCCCTACATTCATTGCAGTTCTCTGCAGCCAGTAAATGTAATGATTTGCAAAAGATCCTTAAACATATCACACTTCACTACTAAGCAAACAGAGCTGCTATCTGATCAATGCAGCGGCTGAATCTATACACTATGTAGAGTAATACGATGACTGTTTATTTCCAGTGCATACATGTTAATGTAAATATTTTCTTTTATTTCACGCAGTTCTGCGTGTTGCCCTGGGAGGTTATCGTTGAATATTTTAATTGGTTTTCAACTGACTTTTCTAGGTGAATAAATCAATGTATATTGCTATACACACACAAACAAGCACAGCCGCATCTCTTACATTCTTACGTCTTCATGTGTCAACAAGGAGGTGTTTGAGAGCGCCAATGAGAAATCAAAAAGACAAGATAAGAGAGAATGAGAGACAAATAAACATATGAACAGACAGAAAACAAAGAGCATGAAACCAAATAAACAGAGGAAGCCAGACTGTATCTTCTGGACTGTATCCTCTGATTCTAATAGTGATACATGCCAAGTGAGAATTGATTTCTTTCCCAGCCAACACACTCCTCCATATTTCCATCACCTCACGAGCATCACCGTGTTACAGGAGGTGAATAATTGCAAAAGCAGTTACAGTTGTACTTTGCACTTCTATGTATATTAAAAAAAATCATGATCTCCATTCTCGTTCCATTATTCTCCGACGCAGCCAAGAGCAGCGGATTGAAGTGAAGTTGTACATGGCTGTCATGTACCTGCGGTGAGAGAGAGACAGATATACAGGGGAGCAAAAGAAAAGAAAGGAAAGAGAAATAAAGAATTAAAGCAGACAACGTATAAAGAAGGCAGCATAGCAGCATAGCACGCTAGTTGTTCAGCCGTAGGCAACGGGCATCCACTGCACTGCAGCAGGTGATCAAATAGTCAATTGGAAAGGGGGGGAGTTGGCACGGTGCCACACTAGAGGCTCTCCACCCAGAATCACAATACGTCCTGTCAAAGTTACCAGTGCAGATGGCAGGTACAGCACACTCCCTGACTGAAAACCAAAATGGCATCCTGAGGGCTGCAGTAAAAGATATTTTACTATGTTGTGAAGAGGCTGCTATTTCATAGACATAGTCGTTCCGAACCTTTGGAGCTATTCAACATTCTGAGGGGCTTTCACCGATGTTTACCATTTTAGATGTTTTCCTTGAATTACACTGAAGGCCACAATGTGGCAGATTAATTTAGTGATGAAATTGAAAAAAATGTATCTGTGTGTGTATGCACAAGAGAGGTGGTTATTTGGAGATGAGTAATCCTTGCATTAATTGAAAAGAAGCAGTAGGGCTGTGTGTGAGCCTGTGTTGAATGCATGTACTTCAGTTCTCATTAGAAGGCTAAGTGGCAATGTGAAAATTGTAAGTCCTTATGAGATTTTGAAAATGAAGCATCGTTTTGATTCCTGAATATGAATTTGCTGCACACCCTGGACGGAAATAATAATGTGTTTGACAACAGCAAAGGCAATATGCAGTAACGGGGACATTTAACTGATAAAAGGGCAAACTGTACAAAATTAATGAATGGCAGGGAATAATCTGATTGTACATGAGATTGTGGGCAAAGTCTATGTGACCTGGCTGGAAATTAGCATGGTGTCTGGTCCCATAGTAAATGGGTGGAGAGTAGCATGGCCTCACTTAGCAAACAATCAGAGCCAAGGTCATGCAGGTCAGTGGGAGTATGAGAGTCAGTGGTACCCCACATATGCGTCCAGGTAATTGTTTTCTACACAAATTACAATAAAGCTTTTCAACAAAGTAGTGTGGTAGCACACATCACAGTTCATGGGAAATTGTTTTTTATAGTGTGTCTTCCTGTGTAGTTGGTATGAATAAGATGGAAATAAAACTGTTGGAATTTATGGATCAGTGCTTCATTTGTAAATTGGGAGCACGAGAACAGTGTGTCCTGGGGTGCTCAAAATAACCAGAACATATGAAAGAAAGACTTTGTATAAAACCACTGAAACCATATCATTGCATTTGTGTGGCATAGAGGAGCAGCATATTTTTTCCTTATAGTATAGCCTGAATGATTTCATTTATTTCTAATCAGACAGCAGAAGCAGGCCTATTCTTAACTTTGGAAAATGTATTTCCATTTATCAGGAGTTCTCACAGCACCGTTCCTACACGTCACAGCTGTAATTCTATAAGGAAATAAATGATGAAGTGCTAGCTGGCTGCAGAGGGCTGCAGGCTCTCAACGTGCTCTCTCACCGCAGTTACAGCCCTGCTCGCCCTAATCAGGTAGAGACTGGAGCCCTCAGTTCCCACCATGGGTTTTCACATGAAACTATATTTAAAGTTGATTGCTGTTATACACATTTTTACATAGCAAAAAAAGCACCCCCCCCCGCCCGAACCTCCACCACACACGCACAAATTTGTTGATGTTGATAGTGTAGCCAACCTTTAAATGTACTGCTGTCCTGGATTAGTTAACCAGAGAAGATCAGAGAAGAGTGGAGGCAACACCATACTTTTTATATCAGTACCTTCAAGTACTGCTACGGTTGGCCTGACACATTTTCACAGTCCCTGGGCCAGTCTGGACCCCATGGGGTGAGAGTGGGAGGAGCAGTAACGGCATGGAAACGGTTCGGAGAAGCACACACACACAGGCACGAGTGAAAATACATCATTTTTGAAAATAATCATTGACATGATTTTCAACACATTTCAACCCGGTCAAATCCGATTAGTCTTAATGATTTTGGGACATTTTCAACATTACTTTTTTGAATAGAGGTTTACTTATAAGACAATTCAAGATACAATTGTTTGTGTTTGTATTCCATTCTACCCAATATCATGACTTACGGTCTTGTCTAATCTAATCTAATAACACAAACCCACCACACCGTTGTGTCATAGCCATAATACATACCCACCATAACACAAACATGCCAAGCTGTTCTGTCATAGCCGTAATACACACCCACCACAAAAAAAGCTGTTCTGTCATAGCCGTAATACACACCCACCACAAAAAAAGCTGTTCTGTCATAGCCGTAATACATATCCACCACAACAAGCTGTTCTTTTATAGCCATAATGCATACCACCATAAAACAAACCCACCAAGCTGTTTGGCCATAACCATAATATATACCCACTATTAGGCAAACACACCAAGCTGTTCTGCCATGACCATAATACATACAGATCATAACATAAAATCCTACAAGCTGTTCTGTCATACCCATAATACATAACCATCATAACAGAATAACATATCCAGAAGAGGCACTCAGTTGCTGTTTCTGTGCTTAGGCTACTCCTCACATTTGGGGTTATCAGGAATGGTATCACTAGCCTACAAATGCATTATTATAAGCACCCACTCTCCCACTATGGGTACAGTATGTGTGCTCTTCCAGAAGGCGTACTCCAACAGGACGTTGGCCAGGAACAAGGTACTAGCAGGAGAATAACCACAATCAGCTTGCAGGCAACCTAACTGCTTGAGGGAGGTACTTAAAAATGCTTAGGCCCTGCCTAACTTAGCCTCATGATTACCTAACACAATCTGTATTACCACTGCACAACTCATGTTTGTATTTCCAACCATGTGTTTGCAGAAGTAATTATTATTATCTTTATCTGCTAATTTCACTTCCTATAAATGTTTTCCATGTCACTGACCCTTTTGTTACCGAATAGTTCATAAAAGATGGACATTTGATTGTCAGTTGAATTGATAATGGATTGTTGCCATGACAACACACACTTCTGTGCCGGGTTACAGAGCCACTCCTGATAAGCCATTCATTTAGTTCCATTTATTTCCTTTAATTTGTAGAAGAATAGAATAAACTAAAGAGAAAATCAGCTATCAGTCAATACGGTTTTTCCACTGCTTCTGTAGGGCTTAGCCCTGTGATATAATAAAAAAAACAATTACAGAGATAACTAAATCCAATTAACTATGGACATGCTCATTATACAGATATCTATAGACCACCTAAAAGGTCCACTGAGAAATAACTATTTTCAGCTACATACAGTCTGTATGCATAGACTTCCAGCAAAGACTGATCGATTCTCCTTATCGATCACAGTGCTTGATTCCTTGATTCTTAGATTCTAAATTAGAGTTATCATTCAAGGATCTGTGGATGGCTCATCTATATCGCTCCACCCAAATGGCTCCCTATTCAAAATAGATATCTAGTTATTTTGACACGGGTTGTTTGCATTGGTCAAAATTAGTGCACTATAGGGAATACTATAGGGAAAACAGTTTAAGTAGTCAAGGTAAGCAATAATGATAATCTGATAATCTAAACAAAGTACAGTGACTGCTCTAAACAGTAAAAGAAATTATGAATTTTTTCAATTATTTTGTCAGATCTTTTTCTCTTCAAATTCTCCTTATTCAAACTGAATCAAACCCACATGGCAGGTACCAGGGTGTACAGTGTTGATCTCTGCCTACCTTCTCTTTAACTGAAATCGTTAGCATGTGCGCACACTCCTGACCCTGCCACAGTTTTTAATCGTAGAGCTTTCTGGCTACATGATGGTCTGTCTGTCTATCTTGTGCACATGTATTTTCTTAACTCTGCAGGCTGAGCACATGGGGGGATCGTCGATGACCTCAACAAATCAATTTACTCATAGCATCCTGTGTTTCTGGTTTAGCAACAACTATAGTTTACTGTATGCAGCAGATATATTTGTTTTTGCTTACGTGAGCTATTGGCTATCATTGCCAGAATGCAGTCTTTAGCAGTGTATTTGTCTGTGTAATAGGACCGGAAGAGAAAAAAAGTCACAAATAAATGTGCCAATCTTAAACTGTTTGGCCTTAAAACATTTAAAACTGTAAGGGCACGGGTAGGAAAGAGGGATGAGGCAAGTGAGGATATCCATTCCAGGAGGTATTTAAAAAAGAACACAGCTGAAAGATAAACAGAAACAAAATACTATAAAACAGAAAGTAAAGGTGCACAATACCTGACATAAATATCTCAACACTAGGTACTGAACCACTACAGTATGCATCTTCGAAGGAAAAACTATAGGGTGGAATACCCATAACATTGACACTAAACACAGATAAACAATAACTGAAAAGCAAAAGCACAAACACAGGAATTTATGGGTGAGGTACAAAATGTAGTTTTTGGCCACTAGGGGGCTCTCAATCAAAACAATAACACTATTATGCCAGCAACGCAAACTCTGATTTTAGTTTTTTCAAAACTATAGTGCTCATTTTAATTAATTGCAATAATCATTGTTAATTCATTATAAAGCTAGTAAATTGTAACCAAGTGCAATTGGATTATGTGTAAAGAAACAATAAGAACATGCAATAGCAAAAAATAATAACATGTTTTTAATATTATTTTTTTAAACTTTTTACAGCTAGCTAGTAAACTCAACACAAGATCACAGAAATTTGTGAAAAGAAAATCTATTTTCTTTTTGTGTATATTTGACGATTTCTTCAGCACTCCAATGAATGAAGAAATGTTTGTATATGACATGATTAAAAAAAATTATAGTATAACATGAAGGATTAATGTATGTTAGATGTGGTTAACATTTAGGTTTGGGTAAGGTTAAGGTTAGGGTTAAGGTAAGGATTACGGTTACGATATAAAGTAAAAACCAATCTGTTATTATTTCGCTAGTCAATTTGCAATACAAGCTCCACCCTCTTTCTGGTTCAAATAAACCAATCACATTCGTTTCATCTGGCATCTGAAAACATTAAAGAAAATCGGCACATAGACATGAAAAAAATAGATTTTTGATGCGTACAGTATGTGACAAATTTTAAATATGAAATTTGTGTCTAGTTCACTGAATCCGGTGAAACTGTGCTGAGTAAACCAGATATTTTACAGAAATATCAATTGTTTCTTAATAGGTATTGATATTGATTCTGTTGACTGTAAAAGGGCCAGTTGGCCAGATACAGGAACATAAAAAACACAATCAACCCCAGCAGGACCAGGAGATACAGGACAATGGACAGCACTGATGAATACAGCAGGGTCCAGTAGATAACAGTGCTTGGCCAAAACAGTGGGGATGGTCGCTGGAAATCCTGTCACTGAGTTTACTGCAGCATTTCTATGTAGCTCAGGTGCCACCCACTAAAAGTGTCGCTTTTTGTAACCTAGGAAACAGAATTGCGAATGTTCAGCACCAAGGCATGAATGTTTATTAATAAAAATGTGAATACTTGTAGACGTTGCAGAGCAAGAAAAGGCACAAATTACAGCCACAATATCCCAATGTGTGCAGCATTCACTCCAACCAGATGGGACAATCCAACCTGCATTTGAAAATGATTTCTCCGACTTTGACCTGTGTCAGATCTGAAGACCTGATGTCTAAAACTCCAGATTTTTTCTCTGCATATTATTAACATTTTGCTTGCTACTGCTAGCTCGTCATACACTGTAATGCCAATTACACAACGGAAAACCCACTGATCACTGTCTTTCCCACTCTACCAAACCTCTGCAATGACAAATTCTCCACCCACGCTGCCGAGCATCATCCTTTCAATACTATATGTAAATCTGATATGCTGCATCCGTTTAGTTAAAAGCACAAGCCTACCAGACGCACAGTACAATGGCATCCACTTGCTGGCAAACTACCTACATTTACTGGCCTTTGTAACATATCAGTTGCAATCTCCTGCTAAACTGGAACTTGTCTGCCCCCCTAGTAGAGTTCCATTCCATAACTAAATCCTTCATGGGAGATCACAATCATTTTCAGGATATTTCAGTGTTATAAAAACATTTCAATTTTTATACATTGCATTTGGGTAAACAGATGGTCCTGGAAATGTTTCTATGGACATGCTGACTGAGAGAATGGATTGGCCTCCGGACTGTACAGGAATGAGCAATGCAGAGTTCAAAATATATTTGTGAGCAAAACAGGCTTTGATAATAGAAAGTACATGCTTAGCTACCTGACCTGTGCATAAGTACACTTAAAACATCTACTAAGCCAAATCGATTCACTTTGTTGTTAACAAAGAATGTTCTGCTAGTAAACTCTATACATTCTGCCTATCTGAAGCATAGTAAGAACATTTGCAAGACATCCATTTTATTGACTGGATGTAAATCCACAAAGAAAATAATTTACAAATCTAGGCAACATAATAAATACTGAACTTCACCATGTCAGAGAGTCAGCCATCTACCCATGAATTGTCTATTGGTTTTACTCGGTTTCTCTCCATTCATCTCCATCTTACGTTTTTCACTCTGTCACTCTTTCTATTTCCCACCATTCTCTATTTCAGTATCTCCTTTCTATTTTGGCCATATTTGCTTTTCTCGTTCTCATGTTTCATGCATCTGTGTCTTTGTGTATCTGTCTCTCTTCCTCTCCTTCCATCGCTGAAATGTCCTTGTTTCTTAAACGAGGGACGTTTGGGACAACCAGATGTCTACTGAACTGGAAGCCTCGGTTGGCAGCAGCTGCTAAACTGACGCAGAGGACCAAAGACTGTCAGGAAAACTCAGCAGTTTATCTTACACATTTCTCTCTCCATCCATCCCTTCGTCGGTTGTCTCCATCCCTCCATCATGATAGAACTATTAGAACTCCCTCCTCCCAATTCAAAGCAGTGTGTTTAGAAACACTGTTGTGTCTCTACCATTCCTCCCTAGCTGCATTCTTTCTCTCTAGACTGAGGTATTTATACCTGTCTGTTTTGGCAGATGTGAAGTACAAACACAGGTGTTGTATGACCAACAGATGGTTGCCAAGGGTACCCTGGGCTGAACGCTGATTGTGGTTGGCTGGGTTTGTGTGAGGAACATTTACATTTTTGGATAGCCTCCATGTTTGCATATTTGATAGTCATACATGTTTTTAGTCTAGATGTTAAGGATTCCAAAGCTCTACTTTTCTGTCTGCATCTCCTTAAAACTTGGGAAATTAAAATAGATTTCTCTCCATATACTGTATAAAGTTGTAATAGAGAGGAATGTGTCTGATCTTTGTTGAGATAGACATTCATAGATTGAATTAAATATATTAATATTTAGTCTACCAAGAATAACAATGAATTGTGGGATTCTTGCAATTAATAAAATATCTATTTTTTTTTATTTTATTTTATATTTAGATTAGATCAATATAGAGAAGTATCAAACAAATAAAATATTATTATTTTTTGCATCATGATAAACACAATTTTTTTTAAACTAGCCTGGAGCTGGAGATACCTTTTTTTAAGATTGATAAATAATGGCAATGAGCTTTAGTGAACATTAATTAACAAACTAAACACTGTTTAAGCTATGTACACATTTAAATAGCACCAGAAGCACCGAATAGATATGTTACTCAAGATGTGCTTAAACATGCTGTGTGGTTTCTGGACCACATACACATATATCTGTATACATATACATATATATATACATATATATATATATATATATATATATATATATATATATATACACACACATAAATATATATATATATATATATATATATATATATATATATATATATAGAGAGAGAGAGAGAGAGAGGTCTCTCTATCTCACACTGGCCTGAGCTCAGTACCGTGATTGGGTGAAAAGCTGGCTAATTGTGGATCAATAGGAATGAAGCTTGAATAATACTGGAGCAACACTCTCATCTTGTGTGTGTGTGTGTGTTTGTGTGTGTAAGTAAAAAGTTATTTTTGGTTCTGTTATGATACTGATATTTAAAATAAGGGATACCCCTAACTTTGGAAATGTCAAAGGAAACCGTTGTTTTTTATGATATGGCTATATGTATATTTTTGTTATTTGAATCTATATTTAAAATATATTATGCCTGTAACTCAATTCAAAGTTGAGTCAATTGTAAATAATCAGGATTATCAACAGAATTTATTTTAAATTACTTCATACTTCTATACTTTTTTGACAGCTATCCTATTGCGTGCAGAGGGGATTTGAAAGACGACCGTTTATCCTGCCCCTCGGGATGAGCCCTGCCAATGGTGAAGTCCCAGACCCAACATCTTGATGTGGGTTTGGCTTGTCAGGCTAGTTGCATACTGGAATTTTGAAATAATCTTGATGACCTCTTGTACATTTCAGACAGTATAAACACTTTGAACATGAAGAGCAAACGTGTGATTGCAAAGATTTTTGTTTGTTTTTGACTGGTGTCTGACAGCATGAGGATGAAAAAATGTGTCAATGGATGTCATCTGCAGAAGACTTCACCAGACAAAATAGGGGGAAAAGTAGAGTATCTAGGGCCAAGCGGTGTAAAGCTTTCAGCTGATCAAGTCAATCACCCAGTATGAATTCAATTGAGATTGCCTTTCACATGCTGAAGACTGAGGTAAAAAAACACTGAAACAATCAGGAACTGAATATGGCTGCAGACATGCCTGGTTGAACACCGTCAAGAGAAACCACCCATCATCTTGTAAATGTTAGTGATGGGAAAACAAACTTTCATTGCTGTTTTTCTAGCAGCAAAATATTTTATTTTTTCAAAATAAAGGCCATTGTTTCAATCCCTTGCAACGTGTTAAATTTAAATGTGGCTTTTATTTTGAAAAAGGAAATCTGAGTTAGTGCTGCCAGCATTATATCCTGCTGCTAGAAGAACAACAATGAAGGTTTGTTTGCCCATCACTAGTAAATATCTCTAAGTTGCAGATTTCAGGCAATCATTGTAAGCAAATCATTGGCTATGCAAACAAAATAAATAAATATAGATACATTACTTTGAATTGCTCCAAATACCTTTGAAACCATAAAATGGGGACACTATAAAAAATAAACCACCCTCAAATAGAAGCCCATTACAAAAAGTGAAATTAATTACAGTAACAAAAAAAACAAATACACTGTCTAAATACTTTATGTACAGTATACACTATATAGTGAATATGACTTCCTTTTAAAATAACTTTTTCTCAATCCTCATCTGGAAAATCACTACAAATCTCTTCCTCCTTCTTCCGCCTGTGAAAAAAGACAACCTCTGTCTTTACTTAGCTGCTGTGTTTATGTCAGGCTATTTCCTTAGCTCTCTCGCAGAGTGCATGTCTCGTCAGAGCATTCCCGTCTCACCTCAGTGGACCATCGTCGGCTGAAGGGACTCATCTGCAGTAGTGCATTGTCAACTGGCCCACTCCTATTTGGAAACGTGTCAATTCAGAGCCAGCAAGCCAAGGGAAAAGGGGCCTGGCATGAAGCAGAATCCATTTGGAACACTTTAGGTAGCCAAGAATCCCTAATGACAAAAAGGAGGGGAGTAGTGAAGGAGAATGAAGAAATGACCAGAACGCAGATAGTAGTAGGAGCCTTAGGTGGAATCTCGCTGGGATTTGGATGAACTAGGAGAAACTGAAGTAAATGTATTTAATGCTGGAAATAACAATGGCATCATTATGTTTGTTTGGATCAGAGAATGCCAGCTGCTTCTGTTCAGTAGATGCCTACCATTTCGCTAACATACAAGAATAATTATACTGTACTGTGTTACGTTTTGTTAAACACCACACTGCTCTGAAACACTGAATCACTCCCACGTACACTGGAAATGTCTCCACAGCAATTCATTATAATCTAGAAACAAGATGGTTGAACACAACTTCCAAATACCCAGGATCCACATGTGCAAATTAGCAGGATAGATAAATGGAATGCAACCTACCATCCGCTTTACAAGGTCCTGAGCAGATATATCTGAGAGTCTGAGAAAACAACAAGGAACACTGAAAATAAACAAACCAAGAATGGTAAAATCAATGATTAAAAACTGAATACATTGCTCCACCCCGTTGCCCAGTCATCCATTTTGTTTTCTGCCTGTGGTCTTAATCCCATTCACTTTGGGTGTGAAGTGGGCAGGTAGCCACAAACGTCCCACGGCTCAGGCTGCTACGGCACCGATCAGGCCTGACAACGGCAAGAGTCAGCAACGTTATCCTTCAAGTGTCTCTGAGCTTGGAACACAGAGATGTTATGTACAGGACAAAAAGTGAGTACAAGAAAGAGTGAGCGAACAAATGGACAGGCCGACAGAAACATTGATCGATAGATGATAGATGAGTATATAGATAGAATCAAAGACAGATGGATACTTTACAAGTACAATGTACAATTTAGTGATTTAGCAGACAGTCTATTCCAGAGTGACTTTCAATAAGTACAGGGACATCCCCTAGAGCAAGTTAGGGTAAATTCCCTTGCTCACGCTCACAGCGACATCTGGCCCATTCAGGAATATAGATAGATAGATAGATAGATAGATAGATAGATAGATAGATAGATAGATAGATAGATAGATAGATAGATAGATAGATAGATAGATAGATAGATAGATAGATAGATAGATAGATAGATAGATAGATAGATAGATAGATAGATAGATACATACATACATACATACATACATACATACATACATACATACATACATACATACATACATACATACATACATACATACATAGATAGATACATACATACATACATACATAGATAGATAGATACATAGATACATACATACATACATACATACATACATACATACATACATACATACATACATACATACATACATAGATAGATAGATACATAGATACATAGATACATACATACATACATACATACATTTATTTTTTTTATTTATTTAACCTTTATTTAACCAGGTGGGCTCGTTGAGAACAAATTCTCATTTAAAACGGCGACCTGGCCAAGATAAAGCAAAGGTGCAAGTACAGACAGTTACACATGAATACAAATACACAAGAATAACACAGTGGGTCGGGTAAGGGAGAAAGATAGAAAAGTGCAGTTGATTGTGCAGTTGAATGC
>JACXGM010005955.1:0-33901 GCA_016801145.1 Umbra pygmaea
TTAGTAGGGATATTCCGAGTATCCGTATCCATGCTGGGAATGGGCATGGCATCTCCAGAAGTGGGCGGAGCTACCCAAAAGTTTTTCCGATATGAAATACATGTGCTCAGCAATTGCTACATTCATAACAAAACCAATCACAAAACAGCCTCCAATTTGAGCTACACATTAATGTTTTTGATCAAACAAGCTGTGCAAATCATATCAATGTCAGGCCTTTAACCGCTTCGGGGTAGCTCCGCCTTTTACTGGGAAAGCCACGCCCATGCTGAGCACAAAAACGGATACTCGGAGCATCCCTACATCTTAGGTCACTGCAGTAGTCAAATGTTAAATGTTTCAGCATCTTGAACTTCTGGCTCATTGTAGATTAATTTTCAGCAATCTAGCCTGCATTGTATTTATGACAAATATTTATCCCGAAATATACACTCAATGCTACAAACTAGAGTGCGACTGATAAAGGATTTAAAGCCGATACCGATACAAATATTTGGTGAATTAAAAATCCGATATTTCAATACATTGCCCGAAATATTTTTAAGAACAAACCAGAAATGAGTAACAAAACATACAGATTTCCCTAACATTAGTTCTTTGTAGTTATGAGTCCTCACTAAAATATGATAATAATGCAGTTTAAAAATAAACTTGTTTGTTTTACTGTCACAACAAAAGAGAGGAACATCAAAACATATTAAAGTTCTGATAAGTTTGTATTGTTATACATTTTGTTTAAGATATGAAAGTCATTTTAACAAAAACACAACAACAAAAAATCTAAGTTACCAGTATTATTAGACTTAATAGCTTCATAAATATAACTTTAAAGATGACTGAAAAACAATTCTGTTAAGTTCTATAAGTTCTGATAAATAATGACAGCAAAATATAAACTATATACAGTATGAGGTGGTGTACTGAATCAGTCAGGCCTCAATAGCTCCGGTTCAGCAGAGGCAGGTTTTTATTTTAAATATTTATTTATCGGCTATTATAGTTGCCGATACCGATAGTTTGGAAAATGCCTAATATCGGTTGCCGCTGATATATATTGATCAGGCTCTACTATGAACATCATTTCAAAATATAATATTTCTATTTGATAACAGGCCAGACATGTATTATGAACACAATCTGAAATCAGTGATTATTTTTTACTTAAAGATTAAAAGTATTGGGCTGTCAAATTTTACTTCTTGTTGTCGTAATAGCTCAAAGCTACAAATCACCTATTCTTTGGTGGCAAATGAATGCACAAGTAAAATAAAATAAAAATGCAAGTACTAAAAGATCTACCAATTGTTTTAATTTATCTTTATAAAAAAGAAATTTCTACAGTGTCAGGATCAATGCATATGATCAGTTTAACTGAGAGTCAATCATCTGATAATCATCATTTTCAAGTTATTGCTGCTTTTGTCCTGCCCTTCAGCTTGTCAGGTGTACAACAGGTTTTCCTTTAAGATGAACCTTCATTTAAACTCGGCAAACAAACTGAAGCCTGACTATAACAGTTGTGCCCTGTAATACAGCAACAAAAATAACACATCAGCAATTATACAAAACATAGAAAGAACTTTAAAACAGACTTAAATATGGAATAAATTAAAATATTGATACAAATTACAAGAAAAGCATTCACAGTTAATAGTAAAAAATATAATGCAACAGGCATTTAAACTGCTTTGTAGGCACGAATGTCTTTTAACTCAAGTTTATTTTGCAAGTCATTCCATGAGTCTAAGGAATGGTATACAAAAGCAGGTTTACCTGAATCTAAGTAGGTATGTGATATCTTCTGGGCTTGGAGACACATACTGTGTCTGGTAAGGTTTGTCCATTGAATTTGTAATTGAGACAGGAAGTATCTGCATGCTGCTGAGCCACTTATCAATAGGACATCACCATAATCAACCCTGACAAATGTGGAATGTATAATATCCTTTCTATGCTGTTATGATGACATTCATGATAGAAATACAGTTGCTTCAGTGCAGCACAACCGTGTCACAGTGGCCATGGTTTAAATCCTGATCGTGACATTTCCAACTACACCCTGGACTTTAGAACACCCTGAGATTGTCATATCATGTTATAAAATGCAATACCAAAGTAACAAATGTGAATTGGATGGCTTAGCGACAAGTGCTTGGAATAAAGGATTTGAACGATCTTTGACCATCACATACCTAAGGTTTGCCAAGGGAGACCAGGCTAAAAGAGGAACTGGCCATGACAAAGTAGGTGGGGAGAAAAACGAGGAGAATGTCCTGCTTTCTTACCAAATGAGTAACGTGTTTTACAACAAACGATCCTCTATTCCACTCCTGCGTTAATTATACCAGGCACACATAATAAGAGAGCAATCAAGGGTAGTAATATTGAGATCAGATTAATTTTAGACCTTGAAAATAGCACATAATTTGTTTTATGATCAACAAGTGCATTTTATAGAAATTGAAAATGAAACTTGCTCCAGTGTGAACGCTTGTGTAAGAGATGAAGTGGCATAGCTACAGTTCTACAATACTACAGTATTGTACGTATCAGGGGAGATTAAAATCTAACTACAAATCAGTGGAAAACGACGTCTGACAGTCATTGCTCCAAAAAGTAAACTTTGTTGTTTGCTAAATATATATTAAATACTAAATTATTATTCTAGGATACTGAAAAGCTCATTGCATGCACCAAATAACAAACAACTCCTTAATTGATTTAGCTGATTTGTATAGCTTCCCATACATGTCCAACATACATGTAAAGTAAAAAAAATGCCAGCTCATTACAATACATGTATATGCAAGTGCATCTGGGTGATGAACATCAACCCCTAAGCAACTGTCAACACTGGCAGCCTGCTGTTGACCGTGACCATAGAACATTCCAGTTTAGCCATGTAACGTTAACTAGATTTAATTCATTGCGAACTAGAGCGAACCTTAACTCAGTTAAAAACCGCCAAACTGTGGAATGTTGATTTATGACGAAACGAAAATGAATGTAGCTAGTATGGTTTAGTCATGCCTACACGTAACATGACAGTAAAACATAAAAAATCGACAGTACAGTTTGCCACCTAGCTAGTAGAAACGACGGTGGTTAGCATGAATTAGTTACTGTGGACGTTATTCGTGTTGCTTTTCTTATTCCACCACCGGCGTTAGCTAACTAGACAGTGAACCAGTTGGTCAGGGGTTAAATGAATACGAACATCTTTACCTAGCTGTGTGTGTTTCACCATAGTTACCTAGCCATCAGCCTACAAATGTGACTAACGTTACACATTAATAGAATGGTGTACTGTATGTAGCTAGTAAGCTAGCTAATTAACGACTAGCTAGAAAAGACCTGTGCAAATAATTCGGAAATGTTAGCATGCTAGCTAGCTTACGAATTTAGCTAGATAGCCAAGACGGCAAGACATGGTGTGCACCTACCAGGGCAAATCCAACAGGAACGGAGAGCCAGAAGCATATATTCTCGTTTTGGGTATTTAATTGACGTCTTAACAGACAACAGATGTTTATAAAAATCTAACAGATGTTAGCAAAAAAGTAAATGTCGAGGACATAGCCGACTAAACGATTCGATTCCTGTTTGTTCAAATTCAGAGCCCGTTCGCAGCTCGTTGCTATAACGTCTCAGCTCACACCCACAAGACATGAAGCTGCCAAATCGTTACCCCGCCTCTCGTTGTTAACGGGTAGTATTCATTATGCAACCAAAGAGAAAGTAAAGTCACTAAAACAGGAAGATGCTGCCTGGATGTGGCCAATAATAACAGTCTTTTTTCTCGTTATATTTATTTTCTTTTAAGCGTTTTGTTACGTTAGGGACTTATGAATATATCTTAGGTACACCACCAGACAACCAAATGGCAAACTTCCTCGTCCATTCACATCGAATCTCACATCTCATGCAGCAAGCAATCGTCGTCTGAATGTCGTGCATATGAGCACCGCACCTCACTTCAGTGAAATGTTATATACGCTATATTTTGGCTTTACATATTTTAAGTCACAATTGAGACAATCTTAATATTTTCGTTTACGTAAATGTAGACTTCATATAGTAATCCCTAAGAAAGAATCTGCTATATATTTTACAATGTCTACAGACAATTATTGCAGATATTTTGTTTTTATATCTAATTAAAACATAATGATTACAACATGTACAGATATTTACTATACTGAGCATTCAATCATCAATAGGTTGGAAGCAATTTCAAATGTTAAACCAACGCTTACTCATTTTAAACAGTGCATAACATGGAACATAACATGTCGGCGCACAATTATTGGATGCATACCAGAGCCCGTCTACGTATTGATGTATACAAAGACAGTATATTAAGGATATAAAGAGTTTGTACGCCATCTACTGGGGAAACTGCTTCAGATTGTTTTTGCTGTGGCGTGGGTATTCGCAATAACGACCAGCGAAAGGCTATAAAGGACACGAAAGGAAAACGCCTAACCAAAATCTAAACCGTTACCCTACTAACCTATATTTTTTAGAGGACTAAATTAAATATAATTTTACGGGTCAGGGTTGTGCATATATACGATTTAGACATCTGCGCATTCCTAAATTTGTACTGTGATCTAGGTTAATACGGTTTATAATGTTTCTGTGTTTATGGTTCTGTTTCAGACGAAAGGAAAGCCCACTGCGGTTAGACCTATTGTGAAACATTTATATCGGGATGGGAGTCGTCTCTGACACGTGGGTTATTTCCAGGATGACAGTGCCCCAATTACACAGCGCAGAAAAATCAACAATATCCATAATTATAAAAAACAAGTATTGCATCCCTCCAGTATATCAGACTGCAGACAATTCAAAAATCATTCTCATTGCAAAATCCATAAAAGTTTAAGTTATTTTGAGTGATTTTTGCCTTTTATAAACAGATGAGAGTCTGGTTAAATTGCACTGTGTCATAGGCTATTCCACGCTGCAGCTGATTGTACATCAGGCAAAAGTTAAGATCACCCTAGGTCAGTGGTTCTCAACCTTTTTCCATCCAAGGCCCCACTGTGTAAAATGAAATGTTTCAGGACCCCCTTATATAAGATACAAAAAAAGAAAGAAAACTGCACATTTCCATCATGTTTATTAAAAGAAAATGCTTGTTGCCAGTGCCATCAGTTTGACCTTTTAACAAAATCTAAGAAAATTGATTGGATTCTTTAATATAAGATACCACTGCAAATCTTTCTTAAAACAACCCAATTGAGAACCTTCTGGAATGTGATCAAGCAATCAAACAAAACGAAGCTGCTTAAATTCTTATTCCAGAATTGGAATAAAGCCAACATCAATGTGAAAGACTGGTGGAGAGCATGCCAAGACGAATGAAAGCCAATTATTATTATTATAAATTATTATTATTCCATTAAATATTGATTTCTGAACTCTTCCTACTTAAAACATTAGTAACATGTTGTTAAAAAATGAATATTAATGTATTTTATTTTCATTGTTCAAGGTCTGACAACACTGCATCATTATAGTTATTTTGACCAGTTGTAATTTTCAGCTAATAAATGCTCTGAATGAAAAAAATTGTAAATTATAATTTTGGAGAAATGTGGTCAGTTGGAATAAAACAAAACTGTTCATTTTACACATATCTATCAATAATAAAACCAGAGACACCGATGATTTTGAAGTGGTTTCTTACTTCTTTTCAGAGCAGGATATTAATATTTCCCCAGCAGATAAAGGCATTACAATTAATGCGTTTACCCAAAGGGATGTTTTTGTTCTCTTCATTTAATTATGGATTCCTGACGATTTAACTCATAAAGTGATTCTTCTTGAAATTATTTATCTGTCTATTTTATGTTTGATGACGTTGGTGGAGAGAATGGTAAAAAGTGCCCACTGCCCAGGCATTGGACAACATACATCATTTTGCACACATTAGAAACGTAGGCCTGCACTGCTGGGGTGGTGATAATACTCATCTATTAGCCCATATGCCACTGGTTGAGAGAAGCATGTCTATGTTTATCGACACAATAATATACATTGTAGTGTGAGGTAATGTGCATCGTCAGTTTAGCTCTGAAAATGAGCGTCTCGTTCTTGTTAACCTGCTTGCCGCTAACTATCGAAAATAGGTCAGACTCGAGAAAGAGTCGTCTCCCACCACAGGGAGTCGGAGTCAGAGTTGATTCCAAAAATCCTGGAGTCGTTCACCTATTCTGGATGTTTGTTTATCAGACTGATTTAGTTGCACCGGACGAATTAAAAACGTGTCCATTATTATTTTTTATTCCAGAACTACGTTAGTGCAGTGCAAATGTTAGTAACTCTAAACAGGGAATGCCAATGACACTATGGGGAATAAACGAGATATGAGCTAACATTGGGATTGGTCGGGTGAGTGTTACTATGCAGTATCAGACGTTCCTACTGGTAGACGTTCCTATTTTGTCAATTTCAGAGCAAAGAAATACGTTATTGCAGTGCAAAAGTTAATAACTCTAAACAGGGAATGCACGAAATAGTAGCTAACATTGAGACAGGTCGGGTGAGTGTTACTATGCAGTACCAGACGTTCCTACTGCCAGACGTTCCTATTTTGTCAATTTCAGAGCAAAAAAAACATAAATATATATATTTGACATGATATCTGGATTATGTATTTAGTAAAATATTTGTGTTACAATTTATGCCCCCCGTCTTCTCATGTGAGGCTCTAGTGGGCCGGGACCCCCCAGTTGAGAATTACTGCCCTAGAACACAAAGTGCTCAATCTTCTAATAATTTAACCAATGTACACACCTGGACTTAGATTGGAAACTGGTCTTTTGTCCCGATGACATGATACACCAGTGGTAAGTTATCCATATAAAAACTCCATTAGCAGCCAAGGTCCCCCTTCTTCTGTAACATAAGTGGGTTTATCAATAAAATATAACTTTAACATAATTTGGATGTTTTGTTTGAACTTGGCTGCAGCACTAATATGAGTACAGCATCATGAACTTCCTATTATCCTACCAGAATATTTTATATTCAGATTCACTCACATTCAGAAAACGTTTATTATTCAGAGGTAAACTATTTTTTGCCAGAATAGAATAAGACACAGAAGATACGTTTGATCTAGAAGAGTTCTCTATGAAAGAATGTCCTAATCCAAAGTATTCTCCAACACATTAAATATAAATATAAAAGCTTACTAACAATGTTCTCGAGTGAGACATTGAAAGATATTGAGTAGAGAGCTATCCATCATTACCCATAACTCCCAATCAAATATTATTCCCTGAGTAATTGTATAAAATGAATATAATTTCCTTCTTTTGCATAAAATGTAAAAAAAAAATTGATTTCAAAATATATCTTTTCAGTAATTTGTATTCCTAATTGTACAGGAACGTGGGGAAAGATTAGCTAAGCAGAATTTTGCTAAAGGAGAAGTGGTCTGGACTGTAATCTATTCTGCCACAAAAAAAAGTGCAACAAAGGTAGGTAGCACTGTTGTCAATATTTATGTCATTTTGTCAAAAGTGCAAATACCTTTGTTACCCCCACTGTACAAAGTTGATTTAACCACTAAAATACAATATAAAGGAAACAATAAAACTGTTTTAGATAGTGTTTTTTATTGCTGTACTTGTTGATTTACACTCCTTGGAATATTTTGGTGCTTGGTGGGTCAGTTCAAACACACATACTTCAATTTCTGTTACTGAATGAACATTTAAATAGGAAAACATCAATAACTCAGTAATACATACATTACACTAGAAAATCATACATGAATTCATTGTGACTAACATAGGCTATTGAGCTATTTACAAAATGTTTATTTATATATTTATATATAAAACAAGAAGAACAAGCATTCTTTGAAAAAGATTTATATTGAGAATTCTGTTTGGTAAAATAAAAACGCAACTTATATTGTAACTATGTATATCAATAGTTTACAAAATAATCACACCCCTTTGAAGGTCTTAATTCAAAAAGGCATTCGATAACATTCTGAAAATACTTTAAAAATAAACTATGATGCAATATCTTGAGCCTTATCAGGTACAATGAGAAATATCTTAATGGAATTTAAAGTAAAATGAAGCGTTTATGAACTTTATAGAATACACCATAAGAAAGCAGAAGACAACAAGATAATAATACAAAATACAGTAGATATGCAGCTAATTACACAATAACTGCTTCTAATAGATCATACCAGGTGCACAAGATGCCTTACAAGAGGCAAGTTAACAGGGTGACCTTAGACATTGTATATAATGAAATAAAATGGTTTGATTGCATACAGAATACACATAAAAATCACCAGTTTTAAATCAACTCTGAGCATGTTAAATTAACACTCTCAGTGTTTATATACTTCCCATTGGCGCTATATAAACACTGAGAGTGTTAATTTAACACTCGCAGAGTGGATTTAACACTGGTGATTTTGCTGTGTATAACTATACTTTAATCTAATGTTTCTGCCTGTGTATGTTGCCTCTTCTCTTGAACAGACAATAATGCACACAATGATTGATGGGTGCTTTGACTAAGTGGATCTCTTCACCTCCATCCCTACACACAGTATGCTATATGTTTAACCCTTCCCTAGCACTCACCAAGATACAGAATTAGAACTCCCAGTTGGTACATTAACAAGAATCCTGACCCTTTCGATACAAGACATCAGCAAACTTTAGTCACTAGTACAAACATGTAGTTCAAGGGCAAAACACTTTTTTCCTAATTAAGGAAACACACCATGGACTAGATTCATCAAGGACCATTTTCACAGCCTTCTTTTCAACTTGTAAATCCTATTCAACATGTAAACCGCCTTGGATGTTGGCATTGAGAAATATTACCATTATTACAGTTGAAATTACTTAGGTAAGTAAGAATAATTAGCCTGATGGCCAACTAAACTAAAATGGCACCAGCAAACTAGAAATTTCTTATGTACTTGATAAATCTCACCCCAAGACCAATTACTGATCACTTGGAGATTATGTATTGTTCTTCTCAACAACAGTCTTAATGGTGTTTTGTTTAATTGTTTGCCTTTGTAAAAATAATTATGGTTTAAGCTTCATAAACCCTGCAAAAGATGAAAAAACAGAGTTAAGTACTGCCAAATGTCAGATGTAATAGAACAGCTTTAATGATGCTTATAACTTGTACTTTGAGTAGCACTATCATTTACATTAGTGTGTTTTGTAGCTGACAGTTTTTTAGACAAAATTACTGTACAGTAGTAGTCAAATCATTAATTTGTCTACTTTTTCATACTGCCACCATATGAAAAACCATAGCCTTGTAAGTGCCCTCCTAAAAAACTAGTTTATTATATCAAAACAAACAAACTTGTAGATCTGTCTCTATGATACAATTTACTGTAAGTAGAAGGCAGTATACTTAAACCTTGATATTATGAAGTGTGACGGCTTCTCACCTGTGCTTATCTTTCCAGATTCTGAACCATTTCACAAGGTTCTTGGTGCTCTGAAGTTTTGGATGCAGACAGTACTCTTGCCCCTTGAATCGTGACACATTCTCCATGGTGACACTGTCCAACAAAGAGAGAAAGAGTATGAGTGTGAGACAAAAAAGCCATTACCACATTTGAATAAGCCAGGTTGGCTGCAAACTATAACAACCCAAACCGAATGGTCCTACACTGTAATTACGTACAATGGCAGTCAATCTCACTATGACGCAAAAAATTTAAACACTCCAGAAAGGACCTATAATATAAACAGATTTTAGAAACTGCACTTTTTTTGTAGGGTATTCATAATCTATAATCTCTGGGTAGATGAACCCAAAGTTACAGACTAGTCTGTCTAAATGGCATATCTGCAGAGATTTCACACCACGACGGACTGCAATATTATACTTTGTTCCTGTCCCCTGTACATTGTGATGTGCCTTCATTACCAACAAATACTGTAGTAGATCTAGGGGTGTGAGATTTTAACATGAAGTACAAGGCTAGCTAGGCTGTTTTGAACTAGAGTTGTGAATTGGCAAAAATGTAGTTAGTAGTTCTAGTTTTTACCCTAGCTCTTAACTCTTAGCGTACTCAGTCAGAATGAATTCCGAAACCTAATAGTAAAAAATGCAACTTTTATGGAGAAATAAGGATAATATCAAGTCAGATGGTGAAATCCAGTTGATATTTCGGCCTTAACATCTGCTGAATGTCATGCCTGAGCTGAGGGCTCTACAAGTAAATCTTAAACCATCTCTCATTAATGTGTCTGTTTCTTAATTAATTATTCACCAGTTAGCCAACAGAGGCTTTGGTTAATTTGGTTATTTCCTAACTCTTGGTTGAAGTTGGAGGCACTAATGTGACATTGGAGGTGGACTCAAAGAATAGTAAATTCTGAGCTAGATTCAGTCAACAAAGAGGGGGCACTCTTTCCAGAGCCCACTGAGTCAAATTTTTTACTGAGGTCAGTGGCCAGTGGCCACCATCTTATGCAAACAGGGCTTTTTAACTGGTTGGCATTAAAGTGTTTGTGTATTAAGTGAATAACATTTGTTCAAGGAAAAAAAACAGCAGTAAATGTAATCTTAATAGTCTAAGGAACAACACACCTTATTGTTGGTGCACTATACAGTGTTAAGATCATATTGAGAGCAATCAAGAACAACATATCATTTTTTATTTATTTTTTGCTTGTGAAAACACATTCCTATGCAATACGCCAATTGACCAGCAGATGGGGAAAGAGTATGTGATCTTTATATAAGAGGGAACCACTTTCACTCATAAGCACTAAAATATGAGATCTCCTGTTTATCTGACAATGGGTTCTGATTAAAATTTGAATTTAATCCATAATGTTTTACAAGGCCCCTAGACAAATAACAACAGCAGTTTATGCAATTTTCTAGTTGAGCTGATAACAATTTTAAAGTGACAGAACAAATTATCACAGCATTTGTACTGTGCATTTGGACAATGAGAACATTTTACACGTAAACTAATAGGTTTTCTTAAGAATATCTAGATCTGATCACATTCCACAGAGAATGTTAGGCCTAAAATGTAATTCACATGCTATGATACGATGTGAGATAAAATAAGCTTTTTTGCAAAGTTACTGTGCTATTTGGATAATGAACAGAATAGCACAAAATTCCTGACATTTCTAAAAGAAAACAGAGAAGACAGAACCTGACCAAAAATGATTAAAACTGTGACTCACAAAATCATCTTCTCTTGACAGAAAGGATGCTTGGGTTTGATCTCCAGCTTTTGTACATCCTTGTAGCGTATTTTTGGCCCTTTTCTTGTGCACCTGCACTTATAGGCTGTGAATAAATAGAACAGGATGTTTACAGTATGTATTAAACATAGAGATGGAACGAAGTCTCACCTGAGTTTCCATCCTATTATAGCATCTGTTTTAGCTCAGACATAACCGGTGAGGCCACTTCCATGTTAAGTTAGTCCATTTTGATATTACTGATTGACTGATCCATCCAGGTGATCGAGTTGTGATCAGAAGAAATCAGCAAATGATGTTGAATGCCTCAGTGCTGATATCATGCTAGAACATATTTTCTCCCATTTATTTCCTTTAATCATCTCTCTTATCTAAATGTTCAGCTATGTTGACAGTTTGAGACTAGAAAATTCTGGCTGCAAAAAAGACCTGTGAAGTTATTTGCTTGAAAGTGGCCCAGCCATCATGCCGTTGTTTGGTGTCGTGGTCTAAGTTCACGACTCCATACTTATCCCACTCTCTCCTCCTATACCTGTCTCCTTAGCTTCTGTTTCCTACTGTCCTGACCATTCAAATCCCTCCCGACCTATATTATCAAGCCTCTGTGAACAACTCCAATAAAAACCTACCAGGTCTAATCATATAGTTTATCCTAACAGGATAGCCAGCCAAAGAAAATGTGAATAAAGGTAAAACTCTTAAGTAAACAATAACTTGTATACAAAATAGTATCCTGGACAGACGACTGTGGGTAAACAAAGAATGAGCAGATTTGGAGATGGTATGTGAAATTCGGCTAGGATAATAATAATAATCATAAATGTAGTAATCATAATATATTTCTCATTACCTTCAACTTAACATTTTAAGGATGAAAACATGTTTACCTTCTGCATGGAGGGAATATAACGCAATAAGTAACAAAAGCAACGCTGCTGTTGTACAACGATGCATCTCGTCTGATGAAGAACCTCAAATTTGGATCTCCGGACTACTTTCCTCTGGTAAAATTCTCTCAGAAATCAGAATCCTGGTCTTCGCTTAGTAATTTTAGAGATGACAGGAGGAGCACTATTAGACCTCTATTCTTCCAGAATACTCTATAGTTTGCACGAACTCCGTATATCCAGTGCGCTCAGTTCAAATGAAATGTCACTGGCACTAGTTTGCGCCCGCGCGTCTTGCCATCTATCCCAACATTTTGAGCAGCAGCCTTTAAAAAACATCACTGTCCCATCTCATTAATATGCATAGCCAGCCAACGAATCAAACACTTGAACAAGAGAAGTGGGACACAGAAAGGAGAGGGAAATAGATATAACACATAGGCTAAGATGTGGGACCGTGGAAAGTTTAAAAAAGCCTAATTACCCATTTGATTGAATATACACTAGATATCGTCTCGAAAAAATGCCTTATTTATCATTAGAGTGTTGTTGAATTAGTTCAGACCCTTCATTTTCCAAAGGTATTCTGGTGTTCTTGAGTGGTAGCCTACTCATCACAAACAACAAGTGCTGTTTAACTTGAAAATCTATATAAACAACACAATTGTGTTCAAAAGACAAATTTGCTGTCAGGCAACTGATGTAAGTTGTCCTAATAATCTGCCTGTATACTTTAGATAAATTAACAGAGTAAATATTGTGAAACTTGCTACCCAAAATACCAAGAGCTCAGGGATATAATACATAAATAATACACTCACTGGCCACTTAATTAGTGACCATCTCTAGAATGTACAGAGATGGGTCAAAACAGAGAAAATATCCAATGAGCAGTAGTTCTCCGGGTGAAAATGCCTTGTTGATTGCAGAGGTCAGATGAGAATAGCCAGACTGGTTCAAGCTGATAGAAAGCCAACATTAATTACCACTTGTTACAACCAAGATGTGCAGAAGAACACCTCTGAAGGCACAACACTTCAACCCTTGGCTTGAAGCAGATGGGCGATAGCAGCAAAGACAGCCGCAAAGACCACACCGGGTGTGACGCAAATTGCACAGGCCCACCAACATTGGACAACAGGAGATTAGAAAAACGTTGCCTGGTCTGATGTGTCTCGATTTCTTCTGCAACATTGAGATGGTAGGCTCAGAATTTGATGTAAACAACATGAAAGCGAGGATCCTTCCTGCGTTGTATCAACAGTTTAGTCTGGTGGTGGTGTAATGGTGGAGGGGATATTTTGGGTTCCTGAAAACCAATTGAGCATTGTTTAAATGCCACAGCCTACCTGAGTATTGTTACTCACCATATCCATCCCTTTATGAACACAGTGTACCCATCTTCAAATGGCTACTTCCAGCAGGATAACACGCCATGACACAAAGCTCACATCATTTCAAACTGGTTTATTGAACATAACAAGAGTTCACTGGACTGAAATGACCTCCACAGTCACCAGATCTCAATTCTATCGAGCACCTTCGGGATGTGGTGGAACGGAAGAGTCGCATCATGGATGTGCAGTCAACAAATCTGCAGCAACTGCATGATGCAATAATGTCAATATGGACTAAAATCTCTGAGGAATCACAGATCTGCTCTTTAGCGGGCGTAAACAGCGAGGCACATGCGACGCAGTATAAGATTACAAGGTCCTGCGCAAGGCATCATTGTAGAAACTAGAATACAAACAAACCTGTTCCTCCTTTATTTTGTTTCACAGAACGATAGGACCACAAATTGGTTGCACAAGAGGTCAGCGGCTCCACTGTATTTTGTAGAGGTGCGCGTGGCTTTGCTGGGCGCAGCGAGATAGGAAAGCGCCGCCATGTCTTGAGTTTGGCCTAGGTGCCGCTTTGGCCTAGAACCTGCTGACCTCTTGAAGCACAATCAGTCAGATAACAGTTTGTAGTCTATGAACCAAAATCGGGGAGGATCTGTTTTCTGTTTATTCTAGTTTCTTCAACGATGCCTTGCACAGTACCGCAACTGACGACGCTTCTCATTTGCCGAGGCCTTAAGTTTACTTTTGATTTTCACTCGATGCCACACAAGGGTGGAGCACACTCAATCGCTTTGCTAAACCATAGAATGACCTGGTGGGCATGAAGCAGGATGCCCAAGAGAGTGTTCGCCAAGGAACTCTCAGCAAAAACTCACCAGATGTCTAAGCATCCACTTCATCCATTCTAGAGTAGAAAGCACAAGATGTGCCAGGCTAGAGGCAGTGGCATCAAGGTGAAAAAACAGCACCAACCGTACACAGGTCAGATGTTCCCTTTACTGCCCTGGGGCATTGGGAATCATCTTTAGACCTGAGGGAGGAGTGCCCCATACTTTTCATCCAGCACCACTTCCAATCAGGCATGACTCTGCTTAGCTTCAGAAAAAAATGAGCAGTGTTCATAAGTATTTGCCGTGTTGACCCTTCTTTTTCAAGACCTCTGCAATCCACCCTTGCATGCTGTCAAATAACTTCTGGGCCACATCCTGACTGATGGCAGCCAATTCTTTAATGATCAATGCTTGGAGTTTGTCAAAATCTCTGGGTTTTTGTTTGTCTACCCGCCTCTTGAGGAGCAACCACAAGTTCTCAATGGGATTAAGGTCTGCGGGGGTTTCCTGGCCATGCACCCAACATTTAGATGTTTTGTTCTCTGAGCCACTTGGTTATCAATTATACATTATGTCAAGGCGCTCCATCATGCTGGAAAAGGCGTCGGTCGTCACAAAACTGTTCTTGGACAGTTGGGAGAAGTTGATCTAGGTGGATGTGTTGTTGGTACCATTCTTTATTCATGGATGTGTTTTTAGGCAAAATTGTGACTGAGCCCCCTCGCCTGGCTGAGAAGTTACCCCACACATGAATGGTCTCAGGATGCTTTACTGATGGCATGACACAGGTCACCTTGTCTTCTCCGGACAAGGTGTTTTCCGGATGGCCCAAACAATTGGAAAGGGGAGTTGTCAGAGAAAATGTCTTTACCCCAGTCCTCAGTAGTTCAATCACTGTACCTTTTGCGTAATATTTGTTTGTCCCTGATGCTGCCCTTCTTGACACCAGGCATTCCTCCAAAAGTCTTCACCTCACTACGTGCAAATGCACTCACACTTGCCTGCTGCCATTTCTGAGCAAGCTCTGCACTTTAGGAAAAAGTTCTGGTGTTTGCTGGACTCTCTTGGGTGCCCTGACGCTACTTCACAACAATTTAAACTCTCTCCATGAAGTTCTTAATAATCCGATAAATGGTTGATTTAGGTGCAATCTTACTAGCAGCCTTTCCTTGCCTGTGAAGCCCTTTGTGTGCAAAGCAATAATGACGGCACATCTTTCCTTGCAGGTAACCATGGTTGACAGAGGATGAACAATGATTTCAAGCACCACCCTTCTTTCCTCGTCCTCGTCACTGACATGATGGCAGCTGGTCCTTTTGTCGCAGGGCCCAAATGCAGTAGAAATGTTTTTCTTTTTGTGGATTAAGTTCACTTTCATGGCAAAGAGGGACTTTGCACTTCATTTCAATTCATCTGATCACTCTTCATGACATTCCGGAGTATATGCAAATTGCCATCATCAACACTGAGGCAGCAGACTTTGAAAATTAGTATTTGTGACATTCTCAAAACCTTTGACCACAAATGTACTAGACTTTCTTCTTATGAAATCGTATTGATACTGTGACAGACTTGATAGCCATGTTTGTGGATTGTGTCTTTGTTATACTAAAACTGTTATTTGAACCATTTGTGAATTGAACATATTAAAAGAGAGACATGGTAATAAATGCACACATTCTTTCTTAGCAGATTACGTACATACTTTTTGCTTGAATATAGACAGCCCTGAAAACAACATCTGACTCCACGGATTCTTGCTATGATACAGAAAGCCTCTATCAGGATATTGGCCTACCCTTCTGTTACTGGTTTGATTTTCAGACAATCCTTTGATCTTATTTACTGGTTCATCACTTCAGCCTCCGCAAAGTTTCTTCTCAGAAAATATGAAAAGTCAAAAAATGAACAAATTAAATGTGAAGCTAAAGTTACATCATTCGTACAGTACATTTGACCTATTTAACTTTTAGCTGATGAAAACAAGAAGACAATTAATTACATCAGTCCAAATCAATGAATGTTTGTTTTTCCATGTGGTTTCTCCAAAAAGAGGGAGTTGTATAGTTTCCATCCATTCAATATTTTGAGTAAACATTTGATCTTAAGTTGGCTGTTTTTCGATTCAAACATGGAAACTAATTCTTTTCACAAAGTGTTTTGGGTCAAATCATTAGATAGTTATTTTTGTTAATTGAACCAGAAATATTTATATGCCAAAAAAAGCAGTGATTACATGTATGGCTTACATTAGTTGGACAACTATTTATCAAATATAAACATTACTGGTATAAACTCCCTTTCTCTTGGGAACAGACCTGCATTTTGCCCGTGTGCTTTTAGCACACTTTTCCACGGTCTATCACAGACTAATGTCAACTAAATCCTTAAGTCAAACATTGTATTTATTCTGGATGCATAGTTGTGATTAAAGAGGGGCCATTAAGCCCTTAATTTTCCAAAAGACGGTCATGCAAAGAAATCCAAAAGATTAGCCAGGCAACGTTTCAATACTGGGCTCTCAGCAGCATAGCTACGTAAGGAGGCAACTCATGTACTCGACTACCATCGGATGGTTTCCAAAAAACACTCTCTTGGAAAGGCAGTGCACTTCAAGGAATAGGACACTATTCAGAAAACCGGCAGAGATTTGAGATTGGTCTATCCAAATATTTGTTCTTCCAGGGAAGTTGATGATTAATCAACATGCTTGTTAATTGCAAAATCCACATTGGTTCATATTAGTCACTGACACATATGTCTGTCAGGCAGCCCCTGGGACAGAACCAAGGCCGATATGTTAGGTTGTATGAGCCTACGACCTTCTGAGTTTTATTTTGAGGGATCAAAGTGGAGAAGAGCAGTACTGCGTTTGATCCTCATCATTTGCTGTTCATCATTTGATGCAAGGAAGCACCGGCACATCCAGAAATCCCGAAGTGACATGGGTTGAGCTTTCTCAGACAGCATTGAGTTGTTGATATACATTGTAATGTACGCCGGTTGAAATTCCCAGGGAGGCGTTTTGTATCACTATTAACCTACATATTAATTAGGCGCCATCGCATGATTGTGGCGAGCCATGAATGAATCATGATCAAGGCTTTACCACTGTTGATATTACCTGAAAAAATCAGGTCAACAACCTTAGCTCTGTTTTAAACACTGTTGACCATTGAAAACCAACATCAAAAAGCCTAATTTTCTGTAATGGCTTCATGTAGAGCATCAACAGATCAGCCAGTTAGAACAGGAGCAGGCAACCATGTTGCTGGAGGCACAAGTGTGTTGAATTTAGTTCATCGCTGAATTGAACAGCCGAGGTCATCAAAAGGTTCTGTGATTGAATAGATTTCCCTCAGGAACAACGTTGCATAGCCCCTGGCTTCATGACGCTGCTCAAACCAGTTTGACCAACATCCCTGACCGTTTTCAGCAGCGTTGGCAGGCGGATAAAGATGTTGGCGTCCCAACCTAATTGGCCAGGTCCTAAGGGACCATTAATCATCCTGTCAACATTTATCACTATTCCCTGGTCAGAATTAACATACTAAACAGGGAATAGTGTGCCATTTGGGACACATTCAAGGTAATTACAGAGCAGGCCTTGACTCTGCGTGATAGCCTTGTTCCTCTATTGTGATTGGATGTTAGTTATCCTGGTGCCTAATAGTGTCCAACAGGAGCCCGTCTGGTCACTAGACTACACTGCAGAGATATAGGCATGGCTCTGTCTGACAGTGAAGAGCACGGAAAACAAGAACAGGGAATGATTATTGGTTTACATGGAGCACAACCTGTTATTAGTTTGTCAATCACAAAATAAACAAAGAAACGTCAGTAGAGAATTCAACTGATCATATGCCACTGTGAGTTAGAGTAACAGACAGCTGTTTAAAGTAGTAGGATGTTTTTTTAACTACCTGGATTTTAAATAGTGAATATTATGGAATGCATATAACATATAATGATTAAAATGACTAATTCAGTAAATATTTTGAAAGTCTGGTCTTTCAATTTTATTGTTGGGGCTTCAGACGGCTCAGTGGTTAGGCAGTCAGAGTTGTAATTAGAAGGTTTCCAGTTCAATACCAGACTGTGCCAAATGTCCTTGTGTCCTTGAGCAAGGCACTTTACCCTAAGTTGATCCAGGGGTGTGTCCCTGTGCTTACTTTAAGCTGCTTTGGATAAGAATGTCTGCTAAATGACAAAATGTCAAATAGTTTAAGTAGATAACATTTTGAAAACAATCCCAAGTCATATGGGTGTGTGTGTGTGTTTTGGTTTAACAGATCGTATTAGGACCTGAAGTCTTCACAAGGTTAGTAATACTTGACAAAAATGCCCATATTGGGATCTTTTGCCGGTCCCCATAAGGACAAAGTCAATTTCTGACTTAGGGATTATGTTTAGGGCCTCATTAGAGGAAGGTTAAGTTTAGGCATAAATGTTACATTAAGGTTAAGGTTAGGTAACATGGGTTTATATGTTTTCTGGTCCCCACAAGATTAGCTGTACATTAACTGTGTGTGTGTGTGTTTGTGAGTGTGTGTGTGAATGTGATGGCCTCAGACCTGTGTTTGCTAAAGGGGTGTCAGATTCGTTTTTTTGTTTATTAGGAATCATCCTATTAACAAAGAAAGTCAATACATTTAGAATCCCATAGACAAACTCTGGACATAGAAGAAACCACGGTTTTATAATTGTTTTGGAGACCACTGTCTACTATTGGCCTAAAAAGATTAAGCCTATCCATTTTAAAGAAACATAAAATCCTGAAAATGATCCGAAACAGTTGTATAATTTTGTGTATATAATATTTCTGTAAGAGCCAAGCATTCCAACAGTGTTCAAATACCTACTGAATGGTAATGTAACAACTATTTTCCGAAGGTATTTCCAAATACATTAAATGTGGAATTCCTTGTCTTTTCTCTGTAATGGACAGTCTGTGCAAAAGGACGTCTACCGTATTGAAGGCCCTGGGGCATGAATGTCAACAGACACCCAAACCACCTCCCCTGACAAAAACAGATGTTTCAAAGAACATATTATCTTCCATTTTCCCTTTGGACCAAGTGGCTGAGAAGAGGTTTTAGTTTTAGAGCAAATGTTCTTCTTTTCTAAATATACACTGCTCATAAAAATTAAGGGAACACTCAAATCACACATTGGGTCTCAAAGAATAAAAAATATATTAAAGATCAAAATCTTGACTGTACATTGTGTAATTTGTTGAGACCAAAATCACCAACCGATTGAGGGCTGGATTCAAACTCATACCGAAAATCAAAGTAACCAATTGAAATCACAGGCTGTTCAAACTTGCGTAAATGTAATCAGGGCAACTCATAATGTGACTCAATACAGGGTGTATGGCCCTAATGTGCCTGTATGCATCTACCACCTCATGCTACCAGTAGTGATAAGGAAACTAGCTAAATGCAACATTTGAAGAAGAATCAGTCAGGAAGGATTAGGTGAGAGCAATTGTCTGTCGCCACCACCTGCAAAACCATTCCCTTTTTTGGGGTTGTCTTGCTGTTGCCTCTCCAGTACACCCGTTGTCACTTTCATTTGCACCAAAACAGGTGACATTGATTTACAATTGCTTATGCTTCCAAAATGGACAGATTGATATCCCTGAAGTTTAATTGACCTGGTGTTATATTGTGATGACTGCATGTTCCCCTAATTGTTTCGAGCAGTGTATTCCACTATAAGGCTGAAATGAACTTCTTAAAGCAAACTCCCCAAAAGTGGCTGTGAAGGGGCTCATCCAGGGAGGCCAGACGATCAAGAACCATCCGTGTGATCCAGACATGATGCGAAAGTAATTCAATTAAATATTAAATGCAGTAGTATTTATACCCAGGTATGACTTTATGTGCAGATTTCACATGGGTTGGGACTGGCAGAGACAGTTCAGCAACTGTGGAAAAATCTCAATTAAATCCGTTAGAGAAATAGTTCCTTACAGTATAAACTCTCGTCTCGCTAACAAAAAAGTTTACATAATAAAAGACCAATTTAAATCCTTTCAACCAAATGCTCCGACATCTTCTTCAACACATAAACAGACTGAAGTGTAAGCACATACCAGGACATACAACAGACTACACACTTCATACCTTGTGCCTCTGCAGTTTTACATATAGTATCCACCGTTTTTTAATGTAGTGGTTTTTTGGTGAGTGATGAGAATACAATGTTATATAGCATAAGCAGCACATTTTGAAGGGTTTTACTGAAATAGTAGAATTCTTGTTAATGTTATACTTTGATAAGTCACCTTGATATTGAATTGCTACTAAAATCTAACTGTGCCTTCCACATTTATTACATTCCACATTCAGTTGACATATAAAAGGCATTAAATATTTTAATCCTGGATCACTTCTTACGTGAATACCATTAATAGTACATAAAATTCAGAATATAATTTGAAAATAAAAACTTTTATTTTATCTATCTTTCCAGAGTCAGTTAGATTTGTTTTCTTTAAGCAAAAAGATAGGCTTTTATCAGGCTATATCATGTCGGTGAAGGAATTCAGAGCCGGATACATAATAGTGCAATGTCCCTGCACTTCATATCATCAGGCTGTCAACAGGCCCAGATGGACACTGATAACAGTGTCAGACAGCAGGAAGAATGTTCTGTGGCATGTGTATACAGAACATACGGAATATTACTCTGTTATTTTCATAGGGATTTAGGTATATTTGAGATGTCGAGCAATGTTAATGCTTAGGCATTTTATTAAATTTTTTCTCTCTTTTGGATATTATACTGTGATGCATTCCAGAACTATGAACCTTCCAGGATAGCTGACCTTAGAGCATCTTCTTTTGCGGTCTGCTGAGAAAAAGGCTGTAATTGATTAGTCCAATGATTCGTAAAAACATTCATGTTGTTAAAACAGTACCAAATAGTAGTCATTTGGCAGGTGCTTCTATTTCTCCTCTTTCATACATACATCATACAGTTTAATTGTTACCTGCATATACCAACTGCCATCCCTGAAGCAAAACTGTAATGCCTTGCTCTTTCTTTCAATTTCAATCAGTTTAGGGATTTTTTATGTTGCAATATCGATGTATTTGCCCAATGATCTAACGAAGTACTGGTACATACATCATTTAGCAAACCCGCTTTACAGAGCAACTTATACTGGCCCCTAGTGGCGATTGAACACACAACCCTGAAAAGCAACCAGCGCACACTGTCAAAACGTTAGATAACCTTTTTCACAGGATGTATCTTTCATTATTTTCTCGCAGTGTTTGTGTTAAAAAAGAGACAGGTGGTTTATTTGAACTCTGTATTTTTCTATAACTGTAGTCAGTTTGCGTGATAACCTCTGCATGTAAAACCTGCTGTTCAAACAAAAGTTTCGGGCATGCCAGAAAAGATGAAGGGAGCTGAGCAATTGTTGGAGTGAAGATCAAAAGAATGCACCGTCCAGGCCAATGGGATGAAAGGATTGATAAAATTAAGGGTGACTGGTCTTCCCAATTGTGCATGTGGGAGAATGCTTAGCTGGAATACAGCCCAACAATAAACCACATATGTCATTAGATTATACGGGAAGGCTGGTGGGAAAAGAAGCTCTACAGGTTTCAGATGTCATTGAGACAGCCAGGTTAGATCCAGAACATTATACTACTACAGTGTAAATAAACTGTACTTAAATACCCTGATTAGACCCAGGAGGGCCAACATCACCCGCAATAGTAGTCTGTCTGTCTGTTATCTGGAACTCATTTTTTAGGAAGTTATTTTAAGGTTATGTAGGGTGAATTACTAATATTGGGTTTTCATCAAATAATCAATGACTACAAAAGCAGCTGTGTCAATGTGTCTTATCGTGATTAATTACAGCATATGAATATTGCTGAATAATATTTGGAAAGTATTTACATTAATGTGATGAGGCTAATTATTATACGGGTACTGGTGTTTTTTTAAGGCAATATGATATATATTATTACATGAATGGGCATTCAACAATTTGACGATGTCATTCGGTTTGTTTTTTTAAAGAAGGTCCCCAATCCTCTCCTATTTAAATCTGGTAGATCCATTAAAGGCTTAAACCTAAACATTGCTTTCAGCTGTTACTTGTACAGCATGCTCATTACTTGTCCAAGTCCATGTCATTATGTCTTCAAATCATACCACTAGAGGCAAAAGTGAGTTCTATTACAGTCAAGTAAGATGTAGGAAGAAAATGCAGACTTACTTTGAAGGTTTCATGTTTAATCTCTGTTCAAGAATTTGTTACGTCTTTGTTGTATTACCTTCAACCTGGAATTGCTTCTTTAACTTGTAATGACATACAATTTCTACCCATTTATTCTTAACAAATATGTATACAACATAGGGCTTAGTTCAAATGTCATGAAATCATAACACAAGCAAGAATACATTTCTCATGCGCAATCCTTCAGCTTTTTACCAAAACACTGTAATCACTTTTTAATTGTTTTCCTTAGCCCCTTTAACCACTTTGAATTATGATCTAAATTGAACAGCAGACATGACTGAGAGTTTGAGTTTTGTGTCTTTCTTTCTGTTTTTGTTTCTGTTGTTTCCGTTTTATGTTTTTGTTTCCTGAGTTAAGGTAAACATTTTAAACGCTTCACCCACAGAAATGCAGCACAATCTGTAATTATAGGGACAGTACAAAAGTTGGTTTTGTAATTACTGTCGGTTATTTGCACATTGTGTGCTTTTGTCCCAATTACTGTAGGTTATTTGCACATTGGTATCACCTTTTAGAAATTAAAACACTATTTATACATGGTTTGCTTATTTCAGGACATCAAAAGTTGGTTTGCCAGGTGTTCCTGGTCAGTCAGGTGTGTTCCATCACATAATGTATTTAAAAATATGTATTATAACCTTTATTTAACCAGGTAAGTTGACTCAGAACTATTTCTTAGCAATGACCTGGGAACAATTAGGGTGAAGTGTCTTGCCAAAGGACACAACAACAATTAGCTCAGTCGGGAATTGAACTGGCAAACTTCTAACTACATGTCTGATTCCCTACCCACTGAGCCATCTATGCCCCATCTATGCATTTTGTATGCAGTCATAAGAGAGCTGTCAGTGTCTAGTAAGGATTTCAGGCTTTGTGACTTTGTGCTATTGGTTTCTGTTAAAAGATACCAGAGATGTGTCAATGCATTTGTGCAACAGGCAGAACTACTTGAGTACCCCACATGTCATTCAATGCCCAGGTTAACCACAGAGACAGTCCAATAATCACTTCAAGCATTTATGAATTTACATAAATATGCTTTTATAAACATGCTAGATATTTATAATTACTCCCCTTTAACCTTAAATTAATCAATTTGGTTTGAAATCCGATTTTTCTTTTTATAGTTTAAAAGAAATGCTTAGATGTCCTAATAATTACGTACTGAATATCTCTCCTGTAAAAGTTAATAAAAACATCTGATATGGTAAACTATATGTCCCATTTGAAATTCTTGGGAGAACATGCTTGAATCCAGTCAGAAGTTGGAAATATAGAACCTTACAGGCACCACCTGAGCCAACATTATGGACAATCACTCAAAGGCCTGTGATAAACACTGACAGCTGAGTAATTGAACAGATGGTGTTTATTTCATATACTGTGAATAGGACATGGGTCATTAAACAATAGCTGGGGCTTGACAGGCAGCTAGGCTCAAAGTAACATGGCCGAAGCATTGACTAGTTAACTGTCATGTTAAGGGATATCCCTGGCATATCTCTATTTATTCCTGTCAGGAACTAATGTAGATCTTACAATGGGATACACAGGTCATACTAATGAGGTGTTCAAGGTTTTGCATTCAGCATATTGTAATTTGATATATTCACGAATATATTCATGAACGATTAGCATTTTTTATGTCTTTATTTAATCTCTGCCCAGTTAAAATTAAACTATACGTACACAACTGACACTGTGACACTGGCGTAGATCATTTGTTTGGTCACTGGATACTTCGTTTGAGTTTGAAATGTCTTGCCCTTTGATTCAACTAATGGCCTAAACCAGTGGTTCCCATACCTATTTGGCAGTGACCCAATTGTTATGTATAGTATATATGCATTATATACACAAACAATACTGTATAAAAACCCAAAATGTAAACAAAATTTGTAATGATTAAAAAAACAATTCTAGGGGGTGGATTAACTTTAATATTGATAATAGAAAGTTGCTTCCATCAAAATACTCATCTGCATCATCTCCAATATACAGTTTTATGTTTTTATGAATATTTTCTCAGATTTTAATATACTTCCCTTTATTGCCCAAATCCTTACTACTACTCGCCCAAACATAGTAAACTATTAAACTGTGATATTTTTACTTATATTTCCAGCTTATACCATCTGTTTATTCCTATTCCTAACTTTCTTCTAAAATCCATTTCATTTTCTATTAGCCACTTGTTTCTGATAGCACTATATCAGAATACTTCTGAAACTATATACCTTTTACAGATCTTGTTGTTATTGGTCCCACCCTTTAGCTCAATTCAACCCCTCCCATTCATCTCTTAACCTATATTGGATTTCCATTTGCCATGTATTTTTAAACTGTACTGTGATGTATTGTGTACGGAACCTTTTTCTCATAGTTTCCACCGTTTGTGAATTAAAAATAACTTGGAAGAAGTATTTTGCTATGAGTACCTTCACCACTTAGTGTCATAAGTAATTGTTGAGCCAGGCATACGCTCTATACATTAGCCATCGCGTCTATGCCACGTTAGATCATACTAAGCAATATGTATTTGTTGTAATTCCTTCTTTGGAACACTATACTTTAGGTGTTCTACATTATTGTGTTCTGAAATTAACCAGAGAACACAATCTCCTGCATCTTGACTCCATTCTCTCCAACAACACTCAACATCATGACACCTGGTCTGTATTTTCAGGTGGGTTCAATTGAAATTGCAACCAACCTTCCATGGCTTGTTTAAAAAATAAGGATATGAATGGAAAAAGGCCCTTGCCGAACACAGGGTGAGACATTCTTGCAAATTTTTTAGGGAATGTTACAATCTATCTCCTTTAGGAGGGGAACTGACTACCCACTGCTCAAGGATCCCCAGTAGTCAGCAAAAAAAATGGTATGGGGTCGTGGATGTGAGTAAGGACACAAAACAAAATTGTATAATTTAAACACAGGGCATTTATTTTGCCACATGGTATAAAATCTAAATATTCGTTTTGGAGAGGAGGCTGGGTGTATACAAAGCAAATAAATTATATATATATAAAGCTCACTCCTATACTGTCCTAACTGCTTGACATAAAACACATACAGTATGCTGAACTGGAAGATGATCAAGGCGCCCTAACCAAAATACAGGGGGGTGGACCGCCTAGATCTAAAGTAATGTTTAGACAGGGAAGAAAAATGTATAATAAGGAAGGTGCCCTACGGGTGTCATGCCTAACACTCCCAAGTGTTCCCCTTCTCCCTGGGAAGACAGAAAATGAACCAATTATTAATATGTACAATATAAATAATAACCAGCAATACTATATACAAACACAGAATCACACAATTATTCACTATATACAAAATTTAAAATCACACAAGCACAACAAACACACTAATTAGGCCTAACAAAAGCATACTAACAAACCAAAGCTCTCACTAACAGCACAACTACTAAATACCACTAACAGAGAGACACAGAGGTTACGCACAAACAACCCAAGAGAGAAAGCAACTGTACTAAATCCATAAAGTGGCCTCAACCACAACCAACCACAACCAACCACAACCAACCACAACCAACCACAACCAACCACAACCAACCACAACCAACCCCAACCAACCACAACCAACCTCAACCAACCTCAACCACAACCAAAACAAACCACAAACAAAACCAACCACAACCGAAACAAACCACAAACAAAACCAACCACAACCAAAACCAACCACAACCAACCTCAACCACAACCAAAACAAACCACAAACAAAACCAACCACAACCACAAACAACCACAACCAAATACAGACCCAACGCTCATGCATCAAACAGAGAGAAAGACTGACAAACACACAATGGCACATGAATACTGCTGAAGGGATGTTGAGATTGATTGATGACTACAGGAACCAGCTGGGGAGGGAGGAGTCACTGATAAGATGAGATGATGACCTGATGAGCACCACCTGCACAGAACTGACAAACTGAACAGAAACAAACACACAGAACAGCAACACAACAGAGCACAAAGAAATCCACATTCACTTAGACTCGGGGAGATAACAGGAACCAATAAGGATTTAAGTACAACTTTTATATGATTGATGCCTTTAGAGAGAGGATACATTGGCTATTTTAATTTTGTCAGGCTTACCCTTCTAATTAAAATGGAGTATTTTTTGCCCATATCATTTAAAAAGCATGTCGCTAGGTGTAGGCAAGACCATAAGCAAATAGATAAACTTGTGTTTATCGGGGTGTTTTTTCCACAAATAGACATATGTTGTCCTTTTTTAAAGGTAGCAAACTCTTGTCTATTCTTGCTAACTTCCTATGAAAATGTAACTGTACTGTACATTAGTTGCTAACCAACTACAAATAAATGTCATCAAATGTATTAGATGTGTTTTTTAAGTGTTCACATTCTGACAAATAAAATAAACCATATTTTTTTGTTTCTGTAAAAATAAACCGTGTTAACAAAAATACTGTATAAAAACACATTAAATACTGTAGGATAATTTTGTTTATATGCTTGTTTCATCTCATAAAAAAATAATTAATAACAGATCTAGTCCTCATTTACCTAAAACTTTGTAAAACATTACTCAGTATAAGGGTGTGTGCAATGTGAATTAACATTTGATTAGGTGAACAAATTGACTTTGTCATTCAATGAATAGCAGATACTCTATGGCTGCCCAATGATGCATCATTTAAATGAATCCATTCCAATGTAAATGATGGGTGGGGGTATGTGTGAGGGTAGGTTCTTACAGTACCTGTAGTTTTTTTTGTTTCAGAGAGTGGCTCATTTACTTGTGTTTTTCTCTGCAAAGCATACAATATATTTATCAATAGTGACGGATCTAGTCTGCATAAATTATCAGTGGTTCCCAAACTTTTTTGTTATGCCTCCCTTTGGAGAATTATTTTTTTCAGGCCTCCCCTAACCAAACCCCAATGTCCCAGGTCCTGTATAGGGTAGGGCTCCCCCCTTTACTAAGAGCACAAAGTGCCACCCACAGTGTAGAGGCAGTTCTTACACCAATGGTATTCCCATTACCCCGCCTCAATTCGTATAGCCCTAAATAGTTGTATGTATATAAAGAAACAGTTTATTTAGTTCCTTTCATAGTTAACTATTATTAATAGAATGTAGTCAGTTCATCCCAATGTTTGTTTCCCATTTAAAAAATACTATTACAGAATTACCTGGGTGGGGGTACCCCACCGGAAACCCTGCCGGCTAGGTAAGGTCGTCAAGGTTCCCTTATCAGCTTTGAGAATATCCTTGTATATTATGCCCCCCTCAGGGGACTTTGGCTTTGGTGGAAAAACACTGCCAGGCAGGCTCAGGGTCATAACAGTGTGGTGCTGTTCAAGATGATTTCTGACCAACTTAGGCTGTACAAAGGCTGCCCACTACGTGTAAAAAGAAACTGATGATACCTCTGAAGTGTCTGGTTCTTTCAGGAGGTTTTCTAGGGCAGCGGTTCCCAATCCAATCCTCTGGGACCCCCAGGCAGTCCATGTTTTTGTTTTCACCCTGAAATGGCACACCTGATTCAATTAGTCAAAGGCTTAATGTGTAGTTGACTAATTGAGCCAGTTGTAACATTTCAGGGTAAAAACAAAAGCATGGCCTGTTTATCAAATTAACCAAATGAGTATTCAATTGAAAAATGTGGTTCTAATATAACAAGACATTAAGTAGATACATCAGAAATAATTTTACCAGATACCTTGGTACTGGGGTGTGCAACCTTTAGCATTCCCACTCACTATATGCTGCACCGGTGAAAACACTCTCCACGTCTTCAAATACACACGTTTACCTCTGTACCCACAAACTGTTCCTTACATGTAGTACATTTTAACTCCCCCATTGAGTTACTTTGTATTCCAAAACGGCAATTGGCAATTACTTTTCAATTTATATTTTTGTATTGTTTTATCCCCATCATAGCAATTAATTATATGTTCCATCATTCTGGTTTAAAATGCATCAGAAAGTAATAGGAAGTTAAGAAGGATCATCTTCTATGTTGGAAAGAATATTGTTTTTGATCGTTCTTTTCCCACAGGTTACTTTAGTGCCTGTTCCAAAACGTTTCTGAGTTTAACAGAAGACACGTGTTCCTGAGTCTGATCTGTTAGGAATGTGATCATATAATTTTCCCAGCTTGAACCGTAAGATGTTACGGCCACATTCGTAGGCTAGAAAAAGTTATTTCTCTGTTTTTACAACAGCATTAAGCAACAACCGGATGTCACTTACATGCGCACATGTTTCCAATTGTCACAACATCATTGAAAAATGTTGATTAAGGCTATCTCTACATTTACTATACATTCTCTTCAACAGACGACAATATTGTTACGTCCCCCAGTCTCAGTATCCGTAATTCTATGTGCCCTGGTTTGTGTTAGTGTTCTCTGTGCTGTGTTTCTGTCCTGTTCTGTGTGTTTGTTTTGTTCAGTTTGTATGTTTTCTCCACAGGTGCAGATCCAGTCAACATACCCTCCCCCCCCTCCCCTTCATAAACTCATGTATCATCTCCCCCGTGACGTCAGTAACACCCATAAACTCCCTAGCAGCACCCACCACAACATCAATCCTAGCATTCCTTCCCTTAACCTGATTACATATATTCACCACACTACACATAAACGCCAATAACTCAACCCTGCCCACCACCATTGACTCCTTACTAACCACACACTCATGTTTACACGTCTCAGACAACACCACTTTGTGAATCCCCAAACCTTCCTTCGACACCGGGCATACAACCCGCTTCTTCTCCACCAGCACACCTACCCCAAGTCCCCCCACTTGCCACACCGCTTCAGCATGTGACCTTATCCACCACCTTAACCCGCTTTGCCTCTGCTGCCCTTTTCTGAACCATACACCCCTCAAACGCAGCACTGTGCTCCCCACCACAATTACAACATCTCACCTTGTCCCCTACCCCACACTTGCCATACTCATGTGGACCCCCACACCTAGCACATCAACCCTACCCTCTGCACACAGCAGCCATATGCCCCATACGCTGACAATTAAAACACCCGTGGCGGTGGCACATATTCCCTCACATAAAAACGAAGATACCCTAAGTGCACCCTACTCAACGGCCCTCCAACCTCCGTCGAACTCACCTTCTCCAACCCCAGTGCCCTACTGCCCAACGTCTCACAACCAGCACAGCCCCTCCCGACACCACCTCAAGCTCCTCCACAGACAGATCCACTGGAAGATGATCCACTCAATGACAACTCGGATCCTGTCGTCACTCGTCACCAGTGAACAAAACTGTTGGTCGTGTGAGATAATCAGTTGACATTCATCCAGTCATCAGTCCTTCCAATCATCACTTATCACTGACTCCTCCCACCTGTTATCCGGCTGCAGCTGAGTCCACTCACCATATCCCATCATGCCCTTCTGTTTTGGAATAAACTGTGCCATTTGTTTATTAGTCGCTCTCTCTCCATTTTGATGCATGAGCTCTTGTGGTCTGTTTTCAGTGTGTGTTTGTGGCCACACTTGGTAACCTATATAATGGTTTTGTTCCCTTTTCTGATTGTTGTTTGAGAAGGAGTTTTGTTTGTTAATTCAGTCTCTCTCTCTGAGGTTGCTCTATTTGCAGTTTCCTCACTGGATAGATTGCGTGAGCTCTGTTCTGGTTGGTTTGGTAGTTTTGTGTTTGTGCATTGGTGTGAACTTGGTGTGAGTGTTTTGAGTTGGATTAAGAGCTGAGTTGTGCATTGGTATGATTGGTAGGCCTATTTAGTACTCTAGTGTTTGTTGCTTGTAGTGTTGTGTTCATTGTCTAAATACATATATTTTTTTATTCAATAATATTAATAATTTGTTCCTTTTTATTATATACTAGTTACACCTGGTCGGACCGCCGATTGTAGGTTTGGGTAGGGTGCCTTGACCTTGTGCCAGTGGGACAGGTTAGAGGGTGAGGGAACTTTTGTTAATTTCTTTGATTTGGTACCCACCAGTTCTCCTCATCTCCCTGTGTTTTGCTGTGGCTATATTAAAAGCCCTAGTTTATATGGTACCCTGTTGTCTCTGTGTCCTTACTCGCACCTATGACCCCATACCTCTTTTGCTGACCGCAGGGTGTCCTTGGGCAGTAGTTTTGACATCCCCTCCCCTCACGGGGAACTGAACGTAACAATATCAACAATCAAGGTTTGCTGCCAATTGGGGTGGACACAGAAAGAATTTGGATAGCGCTGGTCATCTGAACATGAATATAGACCAGATAAGTAATGTATTCTTATAATCTTACTTCAAAAACAGGATTGGCCACTATTCATAGTCCCACTCTAGGTTTCTTTTTAGATTTTAACCCGACAGTGGAGTTTTTCCTAACCACTGTGCATCAACTTTGTTATTCCCTGCTTTTTGGGGTATTTAGGCTAGATAACTGTATAAGCACTTTGTCAAAACTGCTGATGTCAACAGGGCTTTAGAAACTTAATTTGATTCATTTACACTTTTAGCATACTAAACATTTATATCTTCTCGACTGGTAAAGTGCTTACTGGTTCCAGAAATAGGTTAAAGAATTTAGGATAGATTTCTTTAATAAATGAGTACATTTTTGTTGCCTTTCTTAACAATAGACATCAACATATCATTTCAATATCACTTTGATTTTGATTTCTTGAGTCTTACTGTCATAGTGCTGATTTGATGAAATATTATGCAGATTATAAAGCATCACAATACATCATCAATACACACATATTAATTAATCAATACACACATATTAATTAATCAATACACACATATTAATTAAAGGAAGTCACTCGTAGCCTTCAGTGGTTATGAAAAGTAGAACTATACAAAATGTAATTACATAAAAGCATAAGTTCAGGTTTAATCTCAGGCATAAACACCTAGGCACCCTCCTAATTGATTTAAGCTCAGTCTTGGCTAGGCCTAGGTGAGTGACCTAGCGTCCAAGCAACTGCTATTGACCTGTTAAGGAAACTATTTGTGAATGAGACACAAAGTCCGAGACAAGCCTGTACTCAGTGGGTATTTTTTCACGGGTCATAATGGCTGCTTTGTGCACACATTATCTGCCTGCTAAGGAAACCCTACTTGTAATGGCAGGCACGAGGTAAAGCTGATGCCTATTTGCGTAACTTCTCTAACATCAGCATGCAGCAGCCTTGGACTGGACGGAGCCACAACTGTTACATAAACCAGAGGGATCAGGCCTTTTCGCATTTTAGAGCATAGAACCACTGTAATTCTCCAAGATCACATTTTAGTCATTTAGCAGAGAGTCGTGTCGAAAATATCTTGTATCTCGACCTACATCTTCATCACATGTCCGTTATCAGATTCCGATGGCAGAGATAGAATGAGTCGGAAGTGAGTAAAACCTCTTTATGTAATATTTTAAACAAGAAATAATGCCAATCATGTCATTATTGGTTCCTTTGTGACACTTCATTTAAATGTTATGATGAAGTATAATAGCCATTCAGGCAGTGACTCATTTGTTCTCGCCCTTCATGTACAGAAAACACACGTTTTTTTTGAGTGGATATGAAATAATGAAAATCCAACAAGAAGGTCTTTTGTCTCCCATTTCTGATTAAACTTCAATGACGTACTTTATATCCGTCTGTCCCACTCAATGTGCAAATTTCTACATGACACATTTCTGCAGCATGTCTGATAGAATGTCAAACATATTGAGTTATCTATTGTCAGAACACTTACCCCCATTAATATTTGGAAGTTGACAATGAGGGTTTTTTAGGGACATATTACATTTACATTTTAGTTATTTAGTCGATGGTCTTATCCAGAGCGATTTACAGGAATTACAGGGACATTCCCCTTGAGCAATTTAGGGTTAAGTGCCCTGCCAGGGGACATAATGAACTTTGGGACAGTCAGGAATCGAACCGGCACAAGTCTGACTCCCTAACCATTGAGCCATCTGACAGCCCAACTACATGATGTCATCCAAGCACAGAAGGAAATATAAAATCTTCCTTAAACATTTTTTTGAAAGACATTCTCCTACTTGTGTCTTGCATTGCAGAGATTAAGTAAAAAATTACCTTTACTATAATCCAATCCTCTTACCAAAAGAACTGGAATTCATTTCCCTGAGATTAACAGCAATGTAGCAAGGGTTTATTTTGCTTTGATTTTAGTAGAAACAAGACAAATACAGATAAAATGTCAGCCTGCCTTGTTCTGTGAAAAGCATAGACCTCTGCTAAGATCGCAATCATTAGTCAGCAAATATACTCATAGAGTGAATATCACAAGGGTTGACACATTTTCTAAGTTACTGTGGGGAGAGTGCATCATTTTTTTAAATAGAAGCCTGAAGCTTACATACATATACGTATGTTGTGAGTGAGTAAATGGAATCAAATGTGGATTTAGAGTGTGCGAGCAGAGGTCGGGCACCAGTCTTTTTTTTTCAGCGGCGCACAACAAAGCGGAAACAGGAAACATGGACGAGTTCGAGAGAGCAACATGAACTTGCATTACACCAGCCAAACATTCCTCAAATGGAAGCTGAATTCAACAATGCTTGCATAGTAGGATCTAATCCAGGGGTCTTCAACCTGGGGTCTAGGGCGCCCTGGGTGTCCGGAGAGCTACCGGAGGGTGTCCTTGGGAAGATCTCTCAAAATTATATATTCTAAGCAAAAATGGATTTTAGGTGTCTCAATTTTTTTTTTGAATTTCAAATGTTAATTAATTGAGTTGATGCTCTTATGCAAAGCTACTTAAGCCATTGTTAATGCTTTAACAATCACTTTATTGCAGCAGGAACATTTTTGAGGAAATCCAATATTTACTTATAGATAGGGTACAAAATGAAACTGAAAATGTTAATCAGGGGTATTCTGATGTTGATGGTCAACCATGTTTCTGATGCCTGGCTAACTCTGATGGTCTTACTCATATTTTAACCTTACGTTGACCTGTGAAGTAATACCAAAGATTAGGAAAAATGACTATGTGTTGCCCCTACACGTGAACTTGATAATTAAAGTTCACAATAGAGATCACAGGCTATTGGGGCTGACGGGGTAAAATCGTATTTTGTTACTATTCATAATGGAGTCCCACAAGGTTAAATTTTAGGTCCTTTATTGTTTACTAGGTAAATACATTATATCTGCAACAATGTGCAAAATTGTCAATGTAATTTCTATGCTGATGACACTGTACTTTATGCGTGTAACGTCCAGCCCAGAGTGGGCTGACGTACAGGACTGAGATGTGGACTCATTCATGTATTGTTAGTTGTCCTATACTTTGTGTCATGTGTA